>PVHX01023159.1:0-26123 GCA_004024805.1 Geosciurus inauris
GAAGGGTAAATAAGAGTAGAAAAGATGAAGTAGAGAGTAGTCAAAGGAGCTGATGTAAAAAACAGAAGGCAGCTGAGAGCCTGGTACTCCCAATAAATCAATGAATTTCATGTGTACTCAAGAGAATGTTTATAGATCCCTGTATATAGTACCTAAATACCAAGTCAAGGAGATGAATCTTGAAACAACTAAAAGATGATTCAGGTCAGAGCTGTGTTTGCCTGAGACCCAGCTTATTGTTCTTCTGGGATCATATTTGGGCTCCAGTCCAGTTCCATAAAGCTATTTGTAGCCTCCAAAGCCATCCTGGAGTTTTAGAAAGATCTGGCCACAGAAATCAAACAGATTACATAAATTGGCTGAGAAATTGAGACACAACACAGAGACTTGCTCAACAAGCTGCTATTTGGAGGGTACTACAGGGTAAGATCTGCCCAAGACCCATAAATGTCACAGAGGGCAGACGCTGGCAGGAATTTTTAGCACTGGGCCATATGATCAGGAATGCATGCCCAGCAGCCATGTCAGTGTTCTGCTGATAATGATGAGGCTATGGAGACTGGTTTGATGTGTGGCCACCGATCAGGACCCAACCAGGAGCCAAGTGCATATAATGAGAAAAAGTAATAAGATGGTTACTGCACGAATATAAATTTTGCAGTCACAAGCTGAGACATACAAAAATAGAACTTAAAAAAATTCCCTATCTTACTTGTTTTCCTACCTTAGTTCACAAACTCTATTTCATCTGAAGCAGAAAATTTAGCCTAGTCCCTTATAGGAAAATTTAATCAATTCTCCCCCTCTAACTCTTTCCCCTCAGAGATTCCTTCAGTTGTGGAGGTTCATGCAGCAACCATTGAGAGACAGCATCTTTTCCCCATCACAATCCGCCTGGGTAACATGCTGCATTGTTAACATACTTGGCCGGATTTTTGTGCTCTGCAGGCACTAACCACACTGCAGCTGGTGCTGGCCATGCATGCAAGCTCTGTGCTACTCTCTGGCACCGGGGTCATGCTGGTCACCTGGATCCTTTTTGGGAGGATGTCAAGGCTTCTCTGGTCTCTTGGTCACTCCCAATCACTTCTCACCACTCTAGAGGGTACAGAAATCTTTAATCTGCACTACTTCAGAGAACCACTAAAAGAAAGAGCTAGGACTCTCACTCAGGTCTAGGGGACACCAAAGATCTCCTCCATTATAGCATTTCCCAGTGAAAGGCCTTTATTTATGCTGTTTTCTGTTTTTCAATTTATGACAGTGGGCTGTCATCTCTTCCCTCTTCACACAAACCATTCTGCCATTTTTAATCTACTGGAGACCCCATTGATGCAGGGAGTCTTGGGTCTACGGGGCTTTCTGCTTTCTCAGATTTCACCTAGACAACAAAATATAAACACTTTTGCTCCAGAACTTCACCTGAAAGTGAAGTGAAGTGAAAGTGAAAGTTCAGCTAGGCTTTCCCTCGTCTAAACTCTACCAGGGACTCATCCAGGAGGTGCAGGATCTCTCCTCCAACACCATCCACCATGGTGCTATCTCCTCCCTCAATCTACTTCCTGCAACCAACTAATTGAGGTGTTTGGTTTTTTTTTTTTAACCAGGAATTGAACCCAAGAGTACTTAACCATTGAGCAACATCCCCAGCCCTTCTTTATTTTTTTATTCTCAGACAGAGCCTCACTAAGTTGCTGAGGCTAACTTTGAACCTGTGATCCTCTTGCCTCAGCCTCCCAAGTTGCTTAGATGACAAGCGTGGGCCACCAAGCCCTGCCTGATTCATTCTTTACCTCTTTTTGAGCAGTAAAATCTGTTACTTAAAAAAAAACACAAAACAAAACAAAACAAAACAAACTTCAACTACCTCCAAATTACTTGGATCACATATCTTGATCATTTGTTTATCAAATATTCATTGAGAATCATCTACTATGTGTCAAATATATTCTAGGTACTTTCACTAAATAAACAAAACATTTAAAAAAATCTCTGTACTCATGAAGCTTACACACTGGAGGAAAGAAACAGATTATAAACAATAAATATAATGTGTTTTTTTAGTATGTTATATATACCATAAGATGATATATGTACTAATTACATGGTATATTAGAAGATGATACATGCTATGGAAAAAGAAACTAATTTGGCACCAAATGCAAACCAACATATCAGACTGTGAGACAAGGGGTAGCCCTGGCATAGGCATTTTTGAAATTTCCCCAAGCAGTTTTAATGTTCAGCCAGATTCAAGAACCACTGCTTTTTTCTACAGGAATTGCCACTATTGCTTCTTTTGTTTTATTACTTCATTTATTCATTAATTTATTCAATAAGTATTTAGTGAGCACTTACAATTTTCCGGTGCTATTCTAAACACTGGGATCCAGCAATAAAGAGTCAAAGTCTGTTTTTATTTTGGTCCCATACCAGAGCATCATCTCATTTAACTCTTAGAATACACGCATGCAGTGATCATTACTATCACCATTTTCCAGGTGAGGAAACTGAGCCTCAGTCAAGATAAGAAACTTGCCCCAAGTCACACAATTACTAAATGACAGAGCTGGGACTCACACCCAGGCTGGAGGACTCAACAGACTTCTTCATCATAGCATTTCCCAGTTAAAGACCTTCATGATTTTTTCCATTTTATTTTCAATACTTCATGATGGACTAATTTCATGATATAATTTAATGGATTAAATTTGAACAGCTCCAAATTGTGTAATTGATTGCATTCACTTTTCATCACAAATTACTAATTTGATTCACACCTGCTGATGTGACACCTGGAAGGAGTGAGTAGAGGTGGGTGGGTGGTTAGGCCTTATTGGTCTCCCACATATGCATGAATTAATCACATAAAATAAATGTTATTTTAAAATCTCAAATGGATCATGACCTATGATTAGGCAGACCACATAGCTATCATCAGCTTACTGTTGGACACCTGGAAATTATTGTAATCAAGCCTGATAAATTCTGAAATTAATTTTCATTAAATCTCCCTAAACATGAGATCATATATTTATAGACCATTCTAATTTTTTGACCAGCATTCCACCTTCAGTACAACTGTGAGTTATTTTAAACACACATGCTATTATGGGCTGAATGGTACCTTTCAAAAAACTCCATAAGTCGAAGCCCAAGCCCCCAGTACCAAAGAATATGACTGTATTTGGAGATAGGGCCTTTAAAGAGGTTATTATGTTAAAATGAGACCATTAGAGTGGGCCCTAATCAAGTCTGAGTGGCGTCATTTTTAAGAAGAGCATATTTGGATACAAAAAACAGACCCCAGATATGTGCAGAAACAGAGGAAAGACCATGTGAGGACACACACAGGAAGAAGGAAGCCAATGCAGCCAAGAAGAGAGGCCTCAAGACCAAAGCCGCAACACCTTGACCATGAACCTCTGGCCTCCAGAGTGGTGGACAAATGAATGTTTGTTTTTTAAGGCACTCTGACTGTGGGGTTGTTATGACAGCTCTAGGAACTAACACATGTGCATACTACATTCCATTTAACAAAAAAATTACCACTCTAGGTCTGACCTACAAATAGACTGTTGGAGGATACCACAGAACCTTTCTCCAAGGAAATTCAGTCTCTTAGAAAGACAACATAGGGATAAGACAGAATAATACGCAGTCCAAGGCCAAATGGGACCATAAAGGAAATAAGCATTATTCTAGCCGGCTAGAAGCCAAAATGGACCAGCAAGGGTCTCAGGGTTTAAAAGAAAAGGGAGGTGTCAGGGCAGGCAGTAGTATGGAACGGGCCTTGTGCTTTGGAGCAGTCTCAGCCACTTCCTAGACATGTGACCTTCAGCAGTTATCTTCAACAGGAAATGATAATGCACACCTTGTGAGGTTGTGGTACAGATCAGCTGGCAACAGTGCTATAGGAGCAACTCACCAGCATGCGTTGTGCTCTCAGTTAAGTCCGGGAGAACCATGCAAGCACCTCACTCAGGAACCAAAGATTCAAGCTGAGAAAAAAATGAAACACAAGAGGTGTCCTCCGTTAAAGACTTGAGATTAACATAAATTATCCCAATAAGAATTTTCTCGTGGTGGCACACACCTGGAATCCCAGTGGGAGGCTGAGACAGGAGGATCGTGGGTTCAAAGCCAGCCTTAGAAACAGCAAGGCACTGAGCAATTCAGTGAGACCCTGTCTCTAAATAAAATACAAAAAAGGGCTGGGGATGTGGCTCAGTGGTTGAGTGTCCCTGAGTTCAATCCCCAGTACTCCCCCCGAAAAATTTTTTCTCTATAAAGAAAAATTTACTTCCCAAATAATAATACATCCATACAGTAATATTAAGTAGCATTTGCAGAGCATTGGTGTGTGCAAGCCTTGTTTTAAACAGTTTACTTCTTATATAAAAAGAGTACATGCCTTCATGGCATTTCCATTTTGAACATAGAGATCGATGAAAAAAAAGGAAAACAGATGCCCAATGTTTCAGTCAAGGTCTAGAAGAAGCCACTTCTAAAAATCAGGTGGGTGATTCAAATTATAATATAGCTTGATTCTTAATAATAAAAAGAAGCAGAAAAGAAATATTTCTCTTTTCTTTCTAACCCAGGGATACTACATTCACTTTAGAGACTACACCGTGAATATGAACATGATTAACTAGCATGATCTGATGTCAGGTGTGGTTAAAGTAAAACAGTTTATTTTTCATTAATGAACATTTGTCAAGCACTTACTATTGATAGGGCATAAAAAGAAACAAATCTGAAAAATATTTAGTCTCTAGTCATGGAGATCTAAGGATGAGTGTACTGAAAAGAGTAGTTGAACTGAGTCCCGGAGCAGATATGGAGCAATTTTAGAGTTTCTGCCTTTGGTCTGATGAAAGGAATCATAAAAGTCTGAAAGTAAGTTTTCCTCAACTGCCTCATCAATGGCAGGGACCAGTAAGCAGGAACTACAACCTCCTGACCATCAGTTTCTCTCTCTCTCTCTCTCTTTTTTTTTTTTGGTACCAAGGATTGAACTCAGGGGTACTCGACCACTGAGCCACATCTCCAGCCCTATCTTGTGTTTTATGTAGAGACAGGATCTCACTAAGTTGCTTAGCAACTCACCGTTGCTGAGACTGGCTTTGAATTCACGATTCTCCTGTCTCAGCCTCCCAAAGGCCTGGGATTACAAGCATGCACCACTGAGCCTGGCTCCGTCTCACTTTCTTGCACAACTATAATCATACAAATGGCTCCTTGGCCCAGGCGATATCCCCAGCAACTCTTAATAAAAAAAAAATCCATGCATTCTCCAATTACATTATTATTTTATCATCTATTGAGAAATACATATAGTAATATTGAAACATCACATAGCACCACATTAATATGTATAATTTTATGTTTTTATGCATTAATTAAAATTTAATTTCATTTAAAAAATTTTAAAAACCTATTACATTATAATTTTATTATCTATTAAGAAATATATATTATTGAAAGATATTGTGAATTCAGTATTATCTTAAAACAATGTATATTTTATGAAACATTGCAGCATCTACATTCTATATGTATCTAAACAGTGGTTAAGTCATGTGCTGTGTTCAATCTGCAGACAACTTAGGAATCTAAAGATCCCTTTAATCATGACCAGGGCTTGGAGCAGAAGTTGGAGTCCTGCAGGCTGCCATCCCTTGGCCCAGCCTATTGTCTCAAGGGTTTTCCTCCCAAGCTTTTCTTAACTGAGTCTGTGAAAATAGGACCCCCACACCCCACAAAACTGGGCACAGTGGCACACGCTTGTAATCCCAGCACTTTGGGAGGCTGAGACAGGAGAATCACGAGTTCAAAGTCAACCTCAGCAATGGCAAGTTGTTAAGAATTCAGTGAGACCCTGTCTCTAAATGAAACACAAAATAGGGCTGGAGATGTGGCTCAGTGGTCGAGTGCCCCTGAGTTCAATCCCCGGTACCAGAAAAAAGCAGAAAGGTAGACCTGTTGGCCAGCAGGAGCCCACAGTGAAAACTGGGTTTCTGCAATGGTTTACAATAGCATTTTCTTTTTCAGTTGTTAATGGACCTTTATTTTAATTATTTATATGTGGTGCTGAGAATCAAACCCAGCGCCTCACACGTGCTAGGCAAGTGTGGCTCCACTGAGCTACGACCCCAGCCCTACAACAGCATTTTTGAAAGCTATCAGGTGTTTGCCAGGTTTGGAATCAGGGACTGAGCCTCGATTCCCTCTGAGCAACTCCTTGGCTTTCTGTGAAGATGTGATGTCACCCTAGAGGAAACCCCAATGGCATAAAATGTGGTGTAGTAAAAGGACAAGGCGAAAAGCAATATCAAACAGATCATAAGTGTCCAACTTTCACTAAGGGAGACAGGAATTGTCCTTAGGAATATTTATCCTATAAAACTCTAGGCAGCCAAATGGGTGAAAGCAGGTCGTTCTTAAGGCTTATTCCTCAAAAGTCAAACATGATTTCAGTTTGGGGTCATCCACCAAGCATGAAGGTTGTGGATAACAGTATTATTAATATTCCATAAATTCTTTATATAGTACTCGGTAGAAAATCATCATTTGTAATATTTATCTGGTGCTTGAATGAGAACATGCGATAATATGACAATTCAATTTTCTACTTTGACATTTCAAATATGACCAAGTCATGATAATCAATCAGTAATACATTTATCATCTACATGAAGCCAATTACGCACCAATAATCAGTGAAATTTCGAACTTGTAACCTAGACCTGTGTGCAGTAGTGAGAGTGGAAGTGGAGACATTTGCTATAATTATGCTGTTATTGCTTCTAACAAAATGTTTTATACCTGAAAGGGCAGGCAGTGCTTTTAAAACCTCAATTCCAGTCTGGCTCTTTATTACAAATTGCCTTTTGAATCATAAGCTTTTTAGAAGGGCAATAGGAGGTCCAGTCACAATAAGATAGCATGAGGATGTGGCTTTGGAATCAAATTTGGACCGTGGTTCAAGTCCCAGATCTGCATTTACTAGCTGAGAGACCTCGGGCAAGTGATTTAAATCCTCTAAGCCTCAGTTTCACCATCTATAAAGAGGATAGTAACAACTACCTTACAAGGTTGTATAAGAATTTACTACAATGCAGGGCACACATGCGCTCAATAAATAGGCACGATCATTAAAACCAAAAGAGCATAGCCAAAACTTAATGAGTCTTAAAGGTCTAGATCATGTTTTTTGAAAAAATAATTTTTAAAATTTTCTATATAGGTGAACCAATGTGGAGGGAAGAAAATATTTAAAACATCAGCACTCATTATAATCAAGTATCTTTTTACATATTCTGATTACTAGACAACAATTATGTGCACTATTTTAATAATATCATAAAACGGTTGCACTTTGTTTATTGCATTCTGAAATCTCATGCTAGAATTATAGGCCTATAAACTGGAGCTATTAAGAATGCCTGTGGAAGGCACTTTCTAATGCATCATTTAGCCTGTTTCTTGTCTTTGGAAGAAAGAAATCCAAATGGCTGCTTATTTCAATGCTACCCAGAAACAGCGTTAATTTGTGGTCATCTAAATTGTGTGTGTGTGTGTGTGCACGCGCGTATGTGTGTGTGAATTCAACTTTCCATAACACCTCACAGGAATTTTCCTTCCCCTGTGAGACATTTGAGAATATTATCTGGGACCACAATGGATATGGAGGCAGCCAATAAGCACAGACATATCACTATGGGAAACTTTTCCCCAAACTCTTCATGGGTCAGGGTTATTGTCACAGATCCTTGAATTAAGCATTCACTGTAGACTACCTACAGTGTATTCCCATGCATAGATGTGTTTCAATTTCTATTACTGTGTAACAAAACACCCCAAAACTTAGAAGCTTAAAATAAAAATTACTCTCTCCTAACACTACAGGTTGACTGGTGCTCCCGCTGGTCCAGACAGCATCAGCTGGAGGTTGTGGTCCTCAGGCGCTAGGTTAGGCTGGCACATCCAAGATGGCCTAGTCTCATGGCTGCCTATTGTTGGTTCTTGGCGGCAAGTTCAGCAGAAGCTGTCAGCCAGAACACCTACAAGTGGAGTCCCCAAATAAGGGGATCTTCTCACAGTGCTGGCCTGCAAAGGGTAACACCCAAAACGAAAGTATTTTAAACAGCTGGATGGAAGCAGCAAGCCTGCTCATGACTTCACCTCAGAAGCCACACAGCACCATTTTATTGGTCAAACATCTCACAGAGCCTGCCTGTGATCCAACAGGAGGGTAATTAGACTTCAGTTCTTAATGGGATTATGCTGTTATTCAAGTGTCTTCCAATACGTAATTGATAAAACACAAATGTACTGGAAGGCATGTTGAATTCTTCATAAATTTCAGTCATTTACTATTTTTCTAATCAAGTCATAAAAATGTATAATCAAGAGAAAAGCACTAAGCCTCAATGTCCCCATCCCCAAATGGGCAATAGTTCCAAGAATCATAGAGAAAATGCTACTCTACTTTGCAGAGTATGTCCAAGGGCTGCATGAGATAATATATGGCAGATTCTTAGCACTCAGAAAATAAGTGAGCTCTGATAGTTGCTGCAATGCCAGGATGCATCTCTAGCTAATCATGCTTCTTCTCTAGCTCCCGCCCCACCCCATCCCTTCCCACCCTGCATTAAATGTTTATTTTAATGAAAGGAATTGCTACCAGTGCCTGATGCTATGCTGTCACTGGGACATGTCTACAGCTAGAAACTCACTGGCACAGGGTAATTTGCCATTTGTTTATGCAAAAAAAATAACAATAATGACAAACTAAGGGATAATATGTTGATGGAAGAAAAAAGGGAAAATGAAAAAAGTAAATCTAGTAAAGTATCTTTTTAAAAGAAGTCTTTGTGTGTGTGATGCTGGGGACTGAACCCAGGGCCTTGTGCATGCAAGGCAAGCACTCTACCAACTGAGCTATATCCCCAGCCCCTAAAAGAAGTCTTAATACCCTATTACCTGACAAAGAGGCTAGGAGCTACCCCCTACATATTAGTCACACACAATGACT
This sequence comes from Geosciurus inauris, assembly GCA_004024805.1. Lineage (NCBI taxonomy): Eukaryota > Metazoa > Chordata > Mammalia > Rodentia > Sciuridae > Geosciurus > Geosciurus inauris. Next base: position 9,044 of record PVHX01023159.1, read on the forward strand.
TAGTTCCAGCCACTTGCCATATTTCTTGGGAGAAAACTGTCACAAGGCAGAATCCAAGGCCCCTAGTGCATGCAGAGTTAAAAGCAGTATCTCAGTGCAATGAGAAGATCAGGTCTCCTATCAAGAAAAGCAGGTGCAGAAGGGGATGCAGGACAACACAGAGCAGAAAACAGGGGACCAAAAGAACTTCTGCAAGCAACATATGTAGTAAGAACAAAGCAGATTAAATAAAAGGGAGACAGGAAATCAAACTGGGTAGAAACCCAAGGTCAAATCTCAGAAGCAATGAAGTTCATGAAAGAATTCTGCCGGTCTCCCCGAGGTTGTTCCTCTTTTCACCTATTCCAAACAACCTATTCCTAGTTGGAGTGAAAAACAGTCCTCTGTGGCTTCTGACCTAAGGTTAGTCCAAGTTTAGCCGAGCCAAGGTTGTGGTAAACTGAGAAAACAATGCAGGCTTGTACGCAAAGATTTTTGCTAAACTCGAGTGTTTTATTTGAAGGAAGGAAGGAAGGGAGCTCTCTGGCCCTGTACTATGCAAGTGACAACCTCATGAAGAGGGAACTGGTCCTGCACACACTGTATGAGGTTCCTCCCCCATATTTTGAAGCAGACAAGAGTTATGCACATGACAGGAGCTGAGGAATCCATTTCATAAAGTGTTTAGAGCACTATAGGTGAAAATATTTGTGAAAGTTAAATAGTCAGGGCCTCCCTCCAATGACACAATTTTGGCATGTCATGGGTGAAATGATTCCAATGAAGCTTTGCTGGTGTCTCCGACATAAAGCTTTTTTAAAAAGGTAGCTAGAAGTTTCTGCCTACCTTATTGCATGCTGTAGAAGGCTGTGTTATACATTAAGACCTAGCACATAAGGCATTTTCAGTGGCAGTATTTCTCTCAGTCCTTGGTTTGTACTTAGAATTTGCTGAGCTGCCTGTATTCATCATTCTTATGTTTGGGGCTATATATTAATAATGTTGAACAATGGATTTATAGGAAATGCATTAGACACTGAAATTAGACTCACGCTAAGACTTTTACATCTTATTGCTGCATTTGTTATACCATTGAGAGTAACTTTTATATACTAACCCTTCTAAATTTATAAACTAGAAGGGAGAGCTTCACATTCCTGATGGTACATTTCATATTCCATTAATACCACCAAACATGAAACGGCTTACTTCCCTTTGAGAGTTTCTCCAATACATTGATAGGGAAGCCCTCTTGTCACTACTCTGGTATATGTTATCTATGTATACTATTATATATTTTTTTGTTTAAACCCAAGAGATTGTACTTGGATGATTGGGTAGCTCTGCTGAATCTCCTTGCTTTTAATCTCCTCTTCCCCCAGAGAGATGATTTTCTCGGCTAGGCTGTATTTTCATGCAAAGGACCACCCTTCTCTTCTCCATGACACAGTCTTACCATACTTTGATGGTACTTAAATGGCTATCCCACACTCTCAGGCAGTCATTTACTGCTTAAAACCATTATATCACAGAAAAGTTGGTTTCTATCTCATAGAATTTAAATTCTGCTGACTCCATCCTGTCAACTTCTTGCATTTAAATGTGCACTTAATTGGATGGGAGTTTAGCCAGGCAAAGTTGGCAGATCTGTGGCCATTAGGCCATGTGGAATTGACTGTCACTCATTAAAGTTAGCCTTAAGATAAAGATTTAAATCTACTTCATTTCCTTGCTCAGTATCACTAAGGTAAATAGAACTAAGATACGGGAATTAAAGATTTCCCAGCCAAGAACATTGACAGCTGAAATATAATCAGTTTATAAGATTTATAATGCTATTGACTTTTCTTTTGCATCATAAATTTCACTGCTGACTCTGCCTGGGTTTTATTATAATATCATATCATATTAGGGAAATCAGCTTTGCTGGTGACGAATGAAAATCACTGATATGAAAAAAAAATTCCCATTATCAGCTCATCACCTAATCATATTAGCATCTTTGTATCCTATTATCAACTTTTTATATAAAATAACATTTCCTAATGACAGGAATTTCACTAATGCTATATGAGTGGTGCTAATATCATTTGAGAGTTCTCATCATGCATATCCTTCTTGAAGGCAGAGTATATTTGTTTTCTACACAGACTTTGAAAACTGTTAATAGTTTGTAGCAATTCAGGCAAAAATGATGCTTTATAGAAAAGCTATCTTGTTGATTAGGACTGAAGGCCCTCCTCAATTTTGTCCCAACATTTAATTAATAATATACTGACTCACAAACTTTAAAGACAATTAAAACAGGGGGGTGAAAAAACTACTGATCTACTGGATACAACATAGAATATTTTTTTACTTATCAGTCATATAATACTCAAAGTCAAAGTGGGGTGAAGTTTAGCCAAGTTACCTGTTACTGAGACCTTGTTCTATACCATGTGTCTGTCAATGACATTGAATAAGAGAATGTTTACCTATTTCTTAGCAAAGGCCCAACTTTCTTAAATGAACAGAACCTGATGAAGAAAGCAAACAGCATTTTTAAATTTGTTTTTGAGAATGTGATCGAGTCATTGGAGTTTGTGGCTCTATTTGCAAGATGCTGAAACAGCCAATCACCTCAGCAATTCAGTATGACAACCAGTCAATGCACTGAGAAAATCAATTTTATCAGCTCACTGAACTGAGCCGATGCCTGTGGACACATGCAAATCAAAGGCCCTCTATGGCTTCCCATCGCTGCTATGGAAGCTGCTTTTCTCTTGCCACTGTGGGGAAAGTGTTTCTCCTGACCAGAATTTCCACAACAGAGGAGCCTGGCTCTTTCATGTATTTTTAAGTTCCCGTATCATCTGGCACTGGACCAGGAGACACTTGCCAGGCAGTACAAAACACCTCTTTTGGCCAACTGCAGCCAACAAAAGAAGACCTATCCTGGCAGCACATTCCAGGCTACCTTAATGAGTACTCTACCTACCTGTTCATTGCTTCTAAAATTCAGGACTCACTTTGGGCTCTGCTTTGAAAGCACACTCTCACTGTTTCATGAACGAGCAGAACAATTTTCTCCAAAATTTCTTCCAGGGAGCTTAGTAGGTCCTCATTATAGAGGCTAATACCTCCAGAGTCAGCCATAGATTCCAGAATTTCTAGAGTGATTACATAATGTGAATTTACTTCCCCATTGACCTCCCCTACACATCACAGCAGAAATGTACGTCCTTGAAATGGCGGGGCCATGTCTTTAATATGCAATGACTTGTACACCACAGGGTTTAATAACTATTGAATGACTAGATTTGATAAATTAATTAACTTAAGGCAGTGGTTCTGATGCTTTAGTTGGCTTTATAAAAATCACCTGAAATATTTTTAAAATATGAATTCTTGAACTCTACTCCTAGATTGAGGACAGGTATCGAAATTCAACAAACAACACAGCTGATATGCTTTAACTTAAAATATCTGTTTTCTCCCACCAATCTGATCCCATCTCTTACTTAAAAAAAAATCTGTAAATGTTTGATACAAGCAAAATTTGGTAAGTTGATGCATTTGTGCTGCAAGTATCTATTTTCACTGTTGTAGTTCGTCTAAACTTAGGAGAATGGTCAAGCATGTAAAACATTTTCAGCCAAGAGTTCCAGTGGAAATTGGTTGGGAAGTGAAATGTGTGAAAATATTTTCACACAGAATGTCTGAAATTCTTAATAAACGTCTCTCTACATTGACTTTTTTTGAGTCCTCTCTGCCTTGGCATACTTCCCAGCATCCAGCTGCAAGAGAAAACACACTCAAGTTTCATGCAGTTTCTACTTTTAGGGAGAGGTGAGAGGAGTCACAGAGAAGAGAAATCACCCTGTCAGGCAAGTCAACAGACCAAAGGGGAAAGTGAGAGAAAACAGGTTTCCTGGGAAGTGAGATAAAAGTCAGACAATACGGAAAGGTGAGAAGGTTAAAAATGTCACATCACTGCAGCTCTCTCAGCTCCTCTTCCCATGGGGCTTGCTCCCTATCCAGGGCACCTATGCCAATGTGGATATGTCTATATTCCAGTGCTGTTTACAGCACTGTGTACTTGGCTGTCTGTAGGGGCCAGCAAGCTTCTTCAAGATGGTGCCTGTGACCGATAGCGTGGTAGTTAAGAGCCTGCTCTAAAAGCAGATCCCAAATTAAAATCTGGATCTGTCACTTATTGGTTTTGTGGGCTGGACAATTTATCCCCTAAACCTCAGCTTCCTCATCCACAAAATAGATACAGTAACTTCCCTAGAGAATGGTTGTATGGATTACATGAGATAATCTTCATAAACTGCTGAGCAAACTTGCATTGTCAGTGTTTGATAAACATGAGCTCTTATAATTTACTATCCTACAAGGGCGCCTGGTACAACTTGTGGTAAATGGAATGAAAATTAGAACATCTGATACGCACTCTGCCTCAGCCAGCCTCTAGCTCTAGAAGGGACCTTGAGGAAGGCAGAAGATAAGGACGGTCACTGTTCCTTGCTAAGAATCTGCTGAAAGCCTATGTGAAAAGTCCAATCTGGTACAGCTATACCAAAATCAGGACAGGAGATTTCTGAGGCCTCTCCCCTGGGTCCACCATCTTGTCTTCTTAGATCCTAAGATTTCACCACTCTGTGGGAAGATGTAAAGAAAAAGGCAGGCAAGGAACAAAACAAGAGGACACATGTTCCCTAGCCCACACCCCTGGTAGGGCAACCCTGTCCTGACATAGGGATTAATAATAGAACTTTCCTTACTCATGTTCAGGTTTGGATGATCAATCCTATAGCTATCCAGCCTTCAGGAATTCGAAGGTGAAAGACCCTCCAAGTGTCTTGAACCAGAAAAAGCAGTTGGAGCTGCCCTGTGACACCAGCCTCCAGGACTAACAGGGAAGGAAAGCAATCGTGAGGGCAAGGTCCTCTCTGAATGTGAACTGCTGGCCCCAACTCCAGCCCTGCCTTTGAGCCCAGCTGTATCTCTGGAGATTCCTTTGGCCCCGGAACCCCATCAAAGGCCCTCTTCCTCAGGTGGGAGGGAGTGTAGGGGTGGCCTGTGCTCACAGGAGAGTTCTAAATTCTCTCAATCCAGCTCCTAACAGGGAAGACAGTCATTACAAGAAACTTGAAATACTTTTACTTTAGAAAAAGTCTTTCCATGTGCACTTAAAAGCTAATTTAGTTTTGATGATCATAACATTCTTGGATACAGACCAAAAATAATCTAAAAAACTGTCTATTGTACAGTGATCACAGGGTATCAAAGAGTTAAGTCCAAAAAAAATCACAGAAATCACAATCAGCCACAATAACTGACTCCTGTCTAGCAATTTGCATTCACAATGTACTTCCATACATGTGGCCTCACTTTGCATGGCGAGGTAGGTATCGTTGACCCAAAGTGTGTGAGAAGAAGGTCCTGGAAAAGGTTAAATGATTTGTCAGGATCACACAGCACAGAGGCAGACCTGGAACAAAATCCAAGTCCTTTGATTTCAAACCTTGTAATTCTCTCTAATACAGAGTCACATTATATTCACATTAACTTGAATTCAATTATATATTCCTGGTGGGAGGGAGTGCAAAACAAAGAGAGAAAGAAAAATGAGAAGGAACCATTTTCTCCCACATTTTTTTATTTGTGCATTATGGTTGTACATAATGATGGGATTTGTTACATGTTTGGACAGGCACACGAGAAGGAACCATTTAATGGTGCAGGCAACACTTCAGACCCATGCTTCGAATGCACGTGTGCCATAGGGTGAGCGAGCCCTCTGAGGCATGAGGACATCATCCACCATGCATTCAATGCACTTGCTCCCAGAAGCTCTCCTGACAGCCTCTCACCTCTACAAGTTCAGTTAGAGGACTTCAGGGCATGTGTTTGAGGACATGATCACAACATACAGATGAACACACTAGTTCATCTGGTGCTCAATCCAAGGAAACATGTGCCAGATGTTAGAGGGGAAAACTTAGTGAGGAACAAAGTACAACCCCATGTGGCACCTTCCACAAGGCTTAACTCCCATGCAAACTGGCTCCTCTACCATCTGACGTGCCACAGTGAAGAAGTGCTCCACAGACCCTGCTCATCCAATCCTGTTAACACCCCTGAGAAAGAGAGAGGTAGGACAGATATAGATGTCCCCATCCTAGGGCAAGGCAGGAGAATATTTTCAGATATCATATGCGGGGTTTCTCTCTTCTCTCTCTCTCTCTTTTCCCTTCTTTCTCTCTCCTCTCTCTCCTTCTCTCTACTCTCTCTCTCCTTCTCTCTACTCTTTCTCCTTCTCTCTCTCTCTGCTCTCTCTCCTCTCTCTCCCTCCTTCTCTGTCTCTCCTCTCTCTCTCTTTCCCTCTCTCTTTCCCTCTCTATCCTCTCTCTCCTCTCTCTCTCTCCTTCTCTTTAGTTTCTCCTTCTCTCTCTCCTCTCTCTCCTTCTCTCTACTCTTTCTCCTTCTCTCTCTCTGCTCTCTCTCTCTCCTCTCTCTCTCCTCTCTTTCTTTCTCCACCTATGCTGCAAGGAAGGAGGAGAGAGAGATTGTCAAGCCTCATTCAGATCAGGCCCCTTGGTGTGGGGTTTCCAGGGCTGGGCAGTGCCCAAGCTTGTTCCAGAACTCACAGAGCTGCCTGCCTTTAGGGCACATGGCTTAAACAGTGCAGATACCAGCTGAAAACATGCTGGACTGAGACTGGATGATCTTGCCCATAAAGTAAGTCACCAGTAAACCTCTTAGGTTATTGTACAACCCAAGGGAGCTGGAAGGAGTCCCAATAGAATAATGACTATAAATAAATTGTGTGTGTGTGTGTGTGTGTGTGTGTGTGCGTGTGTTGCTGGGGAGGAAACCCAGGGTCTGATGCATTCTACCACTGAGCTACACCCCCAACATTTATAAACAAATATACCACTCACTTTGGGAAATAGCTGCTCATAATCACATTCCTGTTGGCATTTTTTATTTGTTCTTCTTAGACATATATGACAGTAGAGTATATTTTGGCATTTTTTGAAATGAAGAAATTTGACATCTCTGGCAGACCTCATTTTGTGATTGCAAATTTCTTCCCACTACATGACAGAGGGAAAAATAAGATGCTGAACATTCATAAACACTTTTTTTTTCTTTTTGGCATTGGGGATTGAACCCACAGTCACTTTACCACTGAGCTACATCCTCAGTCCTTTCTATTTTTAAGACAGGTTCTCACTAACTTGCTAAACATCTTGCTAAGTTGGCTGGGTTCACCTCGAACTTTTGGTCCTCCTGCCTCAGCCTCCAGAGTAGCTGGGATTAAAGGTGAGCCCCATGGTGACAGCCATAAAACACATGTTTGAGGTGTAAGAACTATCTTTGTTTGGAATGAGACCTTTGTTTATAAGGCAGCCTGTTTGCCAATCTGTGTTTCTCCCTTTGTTTCCTCTACAGACCTCAGTTGTTTAAAGTGACTTTGGGGGACTCCATGCTTTCCTGACTTACTAGGTTGATTGTCTCCAGTGCCCCTCACCATGCTAATGAGGCCAAAGCAGCTTCTATGGCACCTTGGAGGCCTCCAATAGAAATGGTTCCCAAAGTACATGGTTATTAAATGGTTTCTTGTTCCTGGGTCTCAGGACTTTTCATCAAGATATAAATCATATAACCATTTCTTTCCCCTTCAGTGTTTCACATTTATTCATCATTAGAGTTATGATTTTGAAGATTAAAGAAAAGATACAAATTGTAGCTTAGTTATGTAATATGGTTCCCTGTCAAGTGAGAGTCTTCGAATATAAGCTCACTCTGTATCATCCAGCTGAACATACCTTCCCCACCACTACACAGGCCCTCTTCTGTTCCCACTCTGTAGCACTCTGAATGCTGGATTTTGCTTTTGTAGCATCTTCAAGCCCAGCTATATGTTTAAAGGCTTTTGCTATATTTAATTCAGTGTTCAGAGCCCCAGAGGGGCTTCCCATGGCACCCGGGTTTGCCATGTTCAGGACCATCTCAGTCAACATGTTTGACTCATGCTTATGAGGGGTCAGGCACCAGAAAGGCACAAGGACACAAACACAAGTTAGGCAAAATGCCCCTTCCCAGCAACCTCATAGTCAAGAGAAGAAAAGAGACAAACTGCGGTACAATGGGACTATTGCCAAGTACAGGTGGGAACAAAAAGGAACAGGAACAAACAGAACTGAGCCGCTGCCTGGCAGGAAAGCCAGAGAAAGGTGCACCTGTGTGGCTGTGTGATGAATGTGACCAGCCACAGTCCATCCACGATCAGCACATCAGTAAAACAAATTAACCTTGACATTTACGATCTGAACCTGTTTTAACATACATTAGAGTCAAGTGAGTTGTTGGCCTAATCCTCAAGAAACCTGGATCACAGTCCTCGCCCAGCATTTATGTGGACTTGAGAAAGGCGCTTGCGTATTCTCAGGGTTCACCTCCTCACCGTATTATTTGCCTAGTTGGGCTAAGTAATCTCTAAGATCTCATTTAGCTCAAAACTATGATTATTATACTTAGTGGCCATAGTTTTCCCCATCAATAAAAGCATTTCTAGAATGTTTCTTAAGAAAATAAAGTTAAATATACCTCTCATCAAAGTCAACATATGTAAATTTAGCTAAAGTAGCAGACCCAGAAGAAGAAAGCAGACACAACCCAGAAGACTCAAGAAAGGAGGGATTGCTGGTAAGCATCGGACACAATTAGCACAATCATGCAGGGTTACAGCAAAATGAAACTGCCTGTCCACAACCTATGGACAGACCATAGTTTCAACAGAATATCTATGGGTCACCTTCTTGACCACAAACTTCAAGTTCTGTATCACATCTTTTCGCAGCAACCCACTAGTGAGCTCTAAGGGACTTGTAATGAAAACAAATTGGTTAGGAGGAAGAAGAGATTGTTCACTTCTTGATGTTTGTTGGGTGGTGCTAAGGCATTCTTCCAATTTGCCACAGCAACAAGGGGATCCTTTCTCCTAACAAGCAGCCCCCTCAGCAGCAAGGAGCACGAATTATCCAAAGTCCCCTCCATGAAAGATAATAAAACTATATGTCCTCAAGAGCTCAGGTTGGTATGAAGCAAGGTAAATTATGATTCTAATGCGTGGACGTTTTTACTTCAATTGCTCGCCCAGTTCTGAATATGTTGTTTACAATTTTCAGCACAGCTCTGCCAAAGTTGCAGTTCCCGTCCCATTACCAAGGCGCGCAAAAGGGGAAGCGCAGCGCCATCTGCTGTCCATCCAAGGGGAGAGTCAAGGATGCTAAGGAATTACTACTATTAAAGGGATTCCTCCAATGGAACTTCACAAATTCCAAAGCCATTTTCTCCACTAAAAGGTGAGATTTATTTGTTACAGTATTGATATTTTAGTGTATATTTTTGCCTTATTTTTGTCTAACATTCTAGATAATTTTTTATTTCGGGCAAAAATAAACTTCAAACTTAAAACCTAGTTTATATTTTAACTTATTCACTTCCTAGAACCACAGCATTTTGTAATTATTTGACCATAATGATAGTGCTTTCCTTTTCATTCATTCTAAGTATCTTGAAATTAATTCCATACATAGAAGTTGATATGTTTATAAATAGGAAAGGGACTGTTGACGAATGGAAGGATCCAAACAGTGTTACAGAAGAAATAGCACATTTGAATTATTAAGGTAAACATTTTTAAACTAAAATATTGGAATTTAAAGCAATTCATTACAAAATCATCTTGCTTTCCTAAATTAGTTGAAACTTTGCACTAAGTGTCCTGATTCTTTTTTTAACTGGACTCAAAATGTAATTCTATTTTAATAGTCTATTTCCACAGTTACCAGCGGGCCACTAGGATTCTTTCCACTAGGAATGAACAAGTGTTGTTTAGCTAAGACTTGATATGGGTTTTCTAGCTTGGCTGATTTGGAGCATGTGTGTTATAACTAGGAAAAAATGGTGATCAGAATCCTTAACTACAGTAATGCCATTCCTGGGATTCTGGGTCACCACCACAGCAGGAACCTAGACAAGGGTGCCCAGAGCTATCTTCCTTCCTGTGGCCTTTTCCCAACATCAATTCCAGTCAATGTTTACTAATGAATTTTCTATTCTTATAATTTGAGCTAACTTGACAAGTAACAACAAGAAGTAACTAAGCTTCTGTTTTATTACAAATATTTTCAAAGTATTGGGAGAGAAAAGGACGCCAGAAATAGCATCTTCATAAAACAAATTAGAGGTTGAATGATAAGAAATTACTGCTACTTAATTATTTGTATCTAAGATAAAACCATTTTATATGATTTACCCTAATACTTAGGAAACTTGAGGATAGGTACATAGACATGGATGTGACTAAGGGAATAACATCCCTTATAAGTGCAATTTTTAACTACAAAGTATGTTTATAACAGAGAACCTGTTTGGACAAACGTTTTAGCTTGTTATATTGAATTCTTAAAAGTAACACCATCATTTATGAGAATGTTCTGATTCAAATGAGCTTACAATGGGGCTATCAATTTAGTTGCATTAGTCAGCTTTTCATCACTGTGACAAAATACCTGAGATAATCAACTTAAAAGGAGGAAAAGTTGTTTTGGCTCACTGTTTCAGAGTTTTCAGTCCTTGGTTACCTGACCCTGTTCTTTGAGCCTGTGGCAGTACAGTATATCATGGTGGGAAGTCATGGCAGAGGAGGCCTGTTCACTTCATGTTGACGAGGAAGCAAAGTGAGGGAGGGAAGGAAGGAAGGAAGGAAGGAAGGAAGGAAGGAAGGAAGGAAGGAAGGAAGGAAAGCAAGCCAGGTTCCAATATTCCCAGTGATCTAACTTCTTTCAGTAGACTCTGCCCCTAAAAGGTTTCCACCATGCCCCAATAGTACCCACAGGCTGATAGCCTGGTGACAAGCCTCTAACACATGGGCCTTTGGAGGACATTTATCCAAACCATAGCAGTTGTTAAGGCAAGTTGTTTACTAGTTCAATCTCTGTCAAAATATTCTTATTGTAACATATACATATACATATACATATACATATACATATACATAAACCTAGCATATTCATTTCATCAAATAATAGACATGCTATGTTGCAAAACTCCATTTTTTTCCAAACTTCCATTTTTAAGCAAATAAGCAACTCCTTAAAGAAATTTTAAAACACCCCTAAAAAGTTGTCAAGTTCCCGAGTTGAATCACGAGAGTCTGTAATGCACAATTCAGCCACACTATGATTATTTTACACACCTGCCTTACAAGCCCAGAAATTAATAAGACAAAAAGAACCAAAAAGCGACGGTGTGGTTCTTAATGATTATGATACCATTTCCAGTATTCTGGTAAACTCTGCAATCTTTAAGAACTGATATACATATTTAGTTCTGAATCATACTGTTATTTTAGTATTTGAAAAGAATTCAAAATCTGACTCCTTTATGTATTCAAAACCCAACGACTCAATTTTTAATTAATACACAAACAAATCTGTGCTGTGTTTTGACAGGAGACAGGACCACACCCAAAAAGGTGGCAATAAGCAGCCAGATGCACAATTGCAAAGCATCTAGTACAAGTGTCAGTCTTAGTCTATACATGATGAAACTAAGAAAGACAAAGACAAACCAGAAAAGCTTTCTTCAAAACAAAATAGTACAGCTTGCCATACTAAAAAGAGTTCCACTCTGGAAAGAAAAGTATAAAAAATTTCAAAAAGTTCTCTTCAAAGTGATGGAGTTATTTGAAGATGAAGGAGTCAAAAGAAAACGTCTGCAGTTAGCTGTAGTTTGCTCCAAACCACCTCCTGGCACGGAGGAACTTAGAAAGAGCATCGTCAGCAGCTGGAAAATATTTGACAAAAATGTGCTTGAAATGACTGCTGCTGCCACTGACCTCATTTTTTTGAAGTTGGTCCTTCTTTTATTAATCTTTTCATTCCTATATATTTTAATTACACATATGTATGGGGTACATACATATACATATGTATATATGTAAGGCCCATGTGATAATCTTTACATATGTAATGTATAATGTTCAAATCAAGGTCACTAGCATTTCCTTCTCCTTGAGCATTTGTTATTTCTTTGTAATAGAAACCTTCGAACTCCTTTGTTCTATTTCTTTATAAAATATGTAATGAATTGTGATGAACTACAGTCACCATGCTGTGCTGTACTAAGAACTTATTCCTTGTATGTAGCTGTTTTATGGTACCCATGATCTAGCCTTTCTATATCCCTTTTCTCTCCTCCTCTACCTAGCCTCTCATGACCACTATTTTACTCTCTACTTCCATGAAATCAACTTTTTTAGCTTCCACATATGAGTGAGAACATGCAATATGTGTGTCTGTGCCTGGCTCATTTCACTTAATGCAATGTCCTACCCATACTGCCACAAATGACAAGGTTTTGTTCATTTTTAGGGGTGAATAATATTCTATTGTGTCTATAGAACACATTTCCTTTATCCAATCAATCTGTTAATGAAAATGTACTTTGATTCCATATCTTGACAATTGAAGTTGGAACTTATTCAAGAACTATAAATTATATCAGATGTTTCATTTTGCCTTTTATGATTAATTTTCATGTTATAGACTATTTCAGTAAGACATTAAATGTTTCATTTATTAATTTCATTTATTTAATTATATTTATATTTATTAATTTATATAATTATAATGTATTCTTATTTTCACAATTTTATATATTATTTCCAGATTTTCTATACTTACGCTTTTTCTGTTTGAAATGTACCAAGTTTTGAGTCCCCCTGAATTTTTTTAGGTTATTCTGGAAAATTTTTTGAAATAAACTATAGGTAACATATGAATTTCAGTGTTCATTTTACTTGAAAGCAAAATACATATTGAAGTACCAGTAGTGTCATTTGGGGGTGCTGGGGATATAGCCCAATAGATAGTGATTGCCTCACATGCTTAAGGCCCTGGGTTTAATCCCTTGTGCCACCAAAAGAAAACAAAATGTAGTATCATTTCCTTCTGTTTTTTTTCTGGTATGTCGTGGTGTCCAGTGGTGCTCAAACAGTCACAGTACATTGTGAAGGAAAGTACAAGGAACCAGGACTCAGGAGGCACACATATCAGGTACAAAGACCAAAAATAGTAAATGGTACTCTTACCAATATATACTGAAAAATAAAAGTAATAGTAATTCATAAACTAAGTTTAACAGAGCCCTTATTTTTCTCATAATGAACAAATTTTATGTAAAATATTTTATTTAAAAAAAAACTCCAAAATATTCCAGTGCTCTTGATTTGTTGGTTCCCCTGCAAAAGACATGCTCCATCTGTCTACAGGAAGTCCAGTCCTCTCTGCCTGTGTTCCTCCTGGTTCTTCTGTGATCACAGGCCCTAATCACTGTAGGCCTTTTTCTTCATCAGTGCAGTAAAGGGTTTTGATCAGTTGGCATCCAGCCTCCCTCTATCTCTAAAAAATTGCTCCCTGCAGGTAGTTCCAGGCAAGGCTTAGAACTACCCTTGAGTCCTCCCATCTGCCTTTAAATAAGTGAGCTGCTGAACTAACTCAGGGCTATGTGAATGAATGATGGAGAGGCTTAACCCTTCCCAGTTATTACATTTTTATAATAGTAATATTTTTATTTGATTATGATTGACCATGATTCCCTAGGTAAGGGGATTTCAGACATTTTGAAGAATGAATGATAAGCACAAGGTTTGCTGTGACCAGAGGCTTTACATAAGACTGATATGGTTTTAAATACCAGTGCTAAGTCACGTGTGGTGGCATTCACCTGTAATCTAGCTACTAAGGAGGCTGAGGCAAGGAGGATCACAAGTTCAAGGCCAATCTGGACTAAGTAGTGAGATCCTGTCTCAGAATAAAATAAAAAGATCTGGGGATGTAGTGGTAGAGTGCCCCTGTGTTCAATTTCCAGTACCACTAAAGTAAAATAAAGTACCAGTTTCACCAAATGAGAAAAGGCAGTTATTTGGAGAGGGTATGGACAAACGGACACTCTCAAATGTCCTTCTGAGGAATGCAATTAGATCATAGCTTTCAAAATTTAAAACATGCATTCTCATTGACTGGGCAATTCTACTTGAAGAATCTGTCCTATAAATAAGGTTGGTTACTCCTTAGATACCATGGGGTACTAAATCTTAACCTGGAACTCTACTACAGAATTCACAGAAGGAATCTCCATGTTACTATATCCCAAAGTCTCAATGGTCATCAACATCCAACAAGTTTGCATCAGCTCCACATACAAAGAATTTTAAAAACACAAATAAATCTGCAGACCAAAAGGGCTCAAATAACAGCTTATGCTTTGAACACCCGTCTCTTATGGGATCCCAAATAAAAGAAATGATCTGAGAATCTAATCATATTACACTCTATACTTGCATTCATCTTATCACTCATAGGTAATGGCAGGAAATTAATACTGGGTGGGGAAGGAAGTAAGCAGAAGTAATGGTAAAGAGAAAAATGATAAAGTTTTGTTTAGAGGGGTTTTGTTTTGTTTTTTTTTTTTCTTCTTCATGACCCTAGAGCCAGTTAAACCATGGCAATTAACCAGAATACAGAGCCTATGAACTAAAAACTCAATTAAAAGATCAGCCACAAATGGTAGCATGCTTTACATGGTATTCTGTACCTTGCTGCTTTTTTGTTGACTATAACAACTTGGAGAGTATTCATGTTGACACCTATTCTGCATCAGTCTTTTTTTGAAATCTGTATTGTATTCCATTGTCTAGATGTGCCATAATTTATTTAACCAGTCCCTGACAGAATGACACTGTTTTAAAATCATTTCTTGTTGAATACAATACTGGCACAAATGGCCTTTGTATCATTTTGAGGTTCATTTTGGAAAAGAAAAAAGAAAATTTGCTGTGTATATCAAATGGAAAGAATTCAACATAGGAAACTGGTTGGAACTTGGTGGAATAGTAGAAGGAAGAAAGTATAAGGGACCCTAGGAAAAAAGGAAGATGGCATGGTAATCTGAGACCAGAAGTAGCTAACACCCCTGGAGTAGGGCCTGCATCTGCTGCAGCTGTGCCATTGGAGTTATTACTGCATCTCTGGACCTGCCAAAGCTGTGCACCTCAAGTGCACTGAAACAGCTGGAAAGATGCCTATTACTGTGTCAGAGATCAAAATTCTGTCACCTCTACAGTACTTGTCAGCCACCACCAGCAACAATCACACTGCCAGGGCCAGAAGCAAGGAGTTCATCCTTATTCTTGGAACTTCTAGTCATTCACCAGGTCTCTTACTGGTAGAACCAAATAGGAAACCAGCTAATAAGGGAGCCTTGGAGATGTACTTTGCAAACTCCCAGCCCTAGAAGTATAGAATTCAGTACAGAAAAGTGGGTGTGGAATTAGAAACAACAGTTGGCTACCTGGTATAGTCTACACCTAACAGTACTCACCACTCTAAAACTCTTGCCTAGTGTATTCGTTACCCTCTTGGCTTCTCTGCTCTCATATGTAATAGCACAAGCCAAACTTGATCTGTACCTCCAGGAAGAATTTCTCCCTCAGTATTCCCCATCTCAACAAAAAGCAATTCTCTTTTTTCAGTTGCTCATATCAACAGTCATCTTTCTCTTTCTGCCATCCCACATTCAATCCATCCCAAATCCTGTCAGCTCTTTGCGCAACATGTCAAGAATCTGACCACTTCTAATTACCTTTACCTCTGTAATCCCTGTGTAAACTCCCACCTGAACACAGAATGGGGATTGAACCCAGGGCCTCTTGCATTCTAAGATAGCATGCACTCTGCCCCTGAGTGACACCCTCAGCCCTGCTCCACCTGGATTTCTGTAACAGTCTCCTAACCCACTCCGCCCACAAGTCTATTCCCAATACAAAAGGCAGGGGAATCCACCTAAAGCTTAAATTAGATCACATCACTCCTCTGTTTAAAATTCTGCAATGATTCTACATTTCAGTCAAGAGGAAAATCAAAGAGTATACAAATGTCACATTATTGGAAAGGCCTGTTCTGACTACCTTATATAAAACAGCAGCCCTATCCACACTCTCCTCTATCCTGGCTTTATTTTTGTCATCCTCTTGTGCACTTACTTATATTTTATATCCTTATTTGGACTGAATTATGTCCCTCTCCCCTCAAATTCAGAGGTTAAAGCCCTAACCGCCAAAGCATTTCACATTTGGAGATGGGGCCTTTGGAAAGTATTAGATTTAGATGAGGCCACAAGGGTGGTGCCTCTGTGATGGAATTATGAGAAGAAACATGGATGAGTTTGCTTCCCCTATGCCCAGATTCAGCCAGATGGAACACAGCACAGGGTGTCCACCTGCAAACCAGGAAGATAACCTTCATCAGGAAAGAAATCCACCTACACCTTGGACTTCCCAGCCTCCAAAATTGTGAGAAAATTCATTTCAACTGTGTAATCCACACAATCTGTGGAATTTTGTAAGGACAGATAGAGCCATCTAAGACAGAACTAGGACAATTGCACTCTCCCAACTAGATTATAAAGTCTGTAGAGGACCGGATTTTGTTTTGTTCACCGCTGTATTCCCATCTCCTATTGGCCAGTCAACACACAATATCTTGCACAATGAATAAATGACTGAATGAATGAGTTTCCCAATGTTTTGGCTAGAATATGGCATTGCTTGAGCTAGTTCAGATGCTAGCTGATGGCTACACAGAGAAGTAGGTATATGTTTTAACCTTAAACTCAATTTTTAAGATTAAAATCGCATGTGAATCTCCAGTCAAAATGTCAGTCATCAAGAATACAAACAATAGGGCTGGGGTTGTAGCTCAGTGGTAGAGCGCTTGCCTAGCATGTGTGAGGCACTGGGTTCGATCCTCATCACCACATATAAATAATAAATGAATAAAATAAAGATCCATCAACAACTAAAAAAAATATTAAAAAAAAAAAAGAATACAAACAATAGCCGGGCGCAATGGCTCAAGCTTGTAATCCCAAAACTTTGGGAGGCTGAGACAGGAGAATTGCCAAGTTCAAAGCCAGCCTCAGCAATGGCAAGGCACTAAGCAACTCAGTGAACCCTATCTCTACATAAAACACAAAA
>PVHX01023160.1:0-26286 GCA_004024805.1 Geosciurus inauris
AAATAGAAAAGGCAATCATGAAATTCATTTGGAAAAAATAAGAGACTGAGAATAGCTAAAGCTATCCTGAGCAGGAAGAGTGAAGCAGGAGGCATCACAATACCAGACCTTAAACTTTACTACAAAGCAATAGTAACAAAAACGGCATGGTACTGGCACCAAAACAGACATGTAGACCAATGGTACAGAATAGAAGACACAGAGAGTAATACACAGAAATACAGCTATCTCATACTAGACAAAGGTGCCAAAAACATACATTGGAGAAAAGATAACCTTTTCAACAAATGGTGCTGGGAAAACTGGAAATCTGTATTCAGTAAAATGAAACTAAACTCCTATCTCTCACCATGCACAAAACTCAACTCAAAGTGGATCAAAGACCTAGGAATTAGACCAGAGACCCTGCATCTAATTGAGAAGAAAGTAGGTCCAAATCTTCATCACATGGGATTAGGCCCCAAATTCCTTAACAACACACCTATAGCACAAGAAATAAAAGCAAGAATCAATAAATTGGATGGACTTAAACTAAAAAGCTTCTTCTCAGCAAGAGAAACTATCAATGAAGTGAACAGAGAGCCTACATTCTGGGAGCAAATTTTTGCCACACGCACATCAGATAGAGCACTGATCTCCAGGATATATAAAGAGCTCAAAAAACTTAACACCAAAAAACTAAATAATCCAATCAATAAATGGGCTAAGGAGCTGAATAGAAACCTCTCAGAAGATGATATACAATCAATAAACATATATATGAAGAAATGTTCAACGTCTCTAGCCATTAGAGAAATGCAAATCAAAACTACCCTCAGATTTTATCTCACCCCAGTCAGAATAGCAGCTATCCAAAATACCAGCAACAATAAGTGCTGGCGAGGATGTGGAGAAATAGGTACACTTAAACATTGCTGGTGGGATTGCAAATTAGTGCAACCAATCTGAAAAACAGTATGGAGACTGCTTAAAAAACTTGGAATGGAACCACCATTTGACCCAGCCATCCCACTCCTTGGCCTATACCCTAAAGACTTAAAAACAGCACACTACAGTAAAGCAGCCACTTCAATGTTTATAGCAGCACAATTCACAATTGCAAAACTGTGGAAGCAACCCAGATGTCCTTCAATAGATGAATGGATAAAAAACTGTGGTACATATACACAATGGAATATTATTCAGCAATAAAAGAGAATAAAATTATGGCATTTGCAGGCAAATGGATGGAATTGGAAAGCATTATGCTAAGTGACGTAAGCCAATCCCAAAAAACCAAATGCTGAATGGTCTCTCTGATTAGTGGATGCTGATGAATAAGGGAGGTGGGAATGGGAAACATAAGAGAAGTAGAGGAACACTGGACACGACATGGGGGAGGCGGGGGGCAGGAAAGGGGAATGGGTATAGTAAAGATGGTTGATAAAAAAAAAAAAATATATATATATATATATATATATATATATATATACTGTTCATTGAAAGTGCATATAAAGGTGTTTAATATGAAGAATTTAAACTGCTTATAATTTGTGCAAAGTTAGAAAAATTATGATTGTAACAATTTTTTCTATTTGCCTCAACAAATGTTTTCAGTGAACAGTGTGTATAGCTTCTGAAAATTTGTTTTTTTTCTGTTATGTTTGATAACATGTATTAAAATGCAATTTTTGAGAAAAAATTAAAAAAAAATAAAAAAAAAGAAACAATGTGTATTGCTAAAATGTCCATACTACCCAAAGTGATCTATATAGATTCCATTAAATCTCTCTTAAAGTACTTATAACATTCTTCACAGAATTAGGAAAACAAAATCCTAAAATTTGTATGGAACCACAATAAAAGTCAAATAGTCAAAGCCATCCTAACAAAAAGGAAAATCAGGAGGCATTATGTTACCTGACTCTGTAATTCCAACTACTCCAGATGCTGAGGCAAGTTCAAGGTCAGCCACAGCAATTTAGGGAGACCCTGTCTTAAAATAAAAAATAAAAAGTTCTGGGAATATAGCTCAGTGGTAGAGCTCCTCTGGTTTCAATCCCCAGTATCACACACACACACACACACACACACACACTACAAATCCGTAGTAATTAAAACAGTATGATATTCACATAAAAATAGATACATAGGCTAACAGAACAGAACAGAGAATCTAGAAGTAAATCCACATTATCTATAGTCAACTGACTTTCAACAAATATGTAAAGAACTCTCACTGGGGAAAGGACAGTCGTTTAAATAAATGGTGCTGGGGAAACTGGGTATGCAAATGTAGAAGGACAAAAAGAACCCTACCTCACACTAAGTACAAAAATAAATTCAAAGGGACTTAGATATAAGACCCAAAATCAGGAAACCACTAGAAGAAAATATAGATGAAATGTCTCAGGACATTGGAGACATAAGGATTTGCGTGATTAAACATCAAAAGCACAGGAAAACAAAGCAAACATATGATTCCAAACAAAGCAAACCAATATGATTCCATACAATTAAAAAGCTTCTGCATAGAAAGGAAAGAGTTGTCAAAGTGAAAAGACAATCTACAGAATGGGAGAAAATATTTGCAAACTGTACAAATGATAATAGGCTATTATCTAGAATATATAAGAAACTCTAAAGTCTCAATAACAAAAAACAAACAACATAATTAAAAATGAGCAATATAACTAAATAAGTATATCTCAAAAAAAACTGTACACAAACAGCCAACTGGTATATGAAAAAAATGCTCAAAATCACTAATCATCAGAGAAATGCAAATCAAAAGCACAATGAGATATTGCTGTATTCCAGTATTGGCTATTATCAAAAAGACTAAAACTAAGTACAGAGTGTAGAGAAAAGGGAACCCTTTTCTAATTAATGTAACTAAATTACATTAATTACCATGCTGTTGTTGGTAATTAATGTAATTTAGTAAAGCCATTCTAGAAAACAGTATAGACATTGCTTAAAAATAGCAAATAGAATTTCTATATAATTCAGCAACACCACTACTGCATATGTATCCAAAGAAAATAAAATCAGTATGTCAAAGAGGTATCTGCATTTCCACATTTACTGCAGGACTACTCACAATAAATGGAAATAACTTACGTATCCATCAACTGATGAATGGATAAAGAAATTATGGCACAGTACATAATAAAATACTATTTGGGCATAAAAGAATAAATTTATGTTATTTGCCAAAACATGGATGGAACTAGAAATCAGTATGTTAAACAAAATTTGTCAGACACAAAAAAGACAAATACCATATCAACTCACTCATGTGAAATATAAAAATGTTGATCTCATAAAAATCGAAAGTAGAATGGTGGTCACAAGCCTGGGAAAAGTAGCATAGTGGGGGCAGGGGAGGAAGAAGGGTTCATCAATGAGTACTGAGTTGCAGGCAGATAGAAGTTCTGGTGTGCTATTGCCTGGTAGGCTGGCTATACATAGTGCCTATCATAGTGCACTGCCTATCTCAAAAAGCTAGAAGAAAGGATTTTAGTGTTTTCATCAATAAAAGTGGTAAATGCTTGAGGTAACATATTTGTTTAACTTGATTACACAATATGTACACATATCAAAATATTAAATGTACTCCATTAATATGTACAGTGGTATGTTTTATGTATCAGTCAAAAATAAATTTAATTTAAAAATAGTATTCTTTTGAATTACTGGATTATAGACTCCATTTCCTTCCTGATTCTTCTTTATTTCCATTATGCTGAATTATTTGGTTTATGTAATAAAGGATACTTATGTTAGCAAACCCTAATCAACTCTTTTGCATGCACCATCCTATTACCTGTGTTGTGTGCCCAGGATTGTTCACCATGAAATGGATTTGCTTTACATCAGGCTGTTTTGAAGTGGAAAGGAGTTAAGTGTAACTTTCAGAAAATTAGCTGGTGAAATGTCTTTTAGTTTACTTGATAGAGAATCTTTTCGTTGTGTGCAAATAAACTACTCCTATTATTTGAACTTTACCTTTCCTTATTATAGATTATTCCTTATCAGAAAACGTAAATATATTCATTCCTCTATAAGTAAGAAGGTAAATAGAAAAATTAAGTGATAGGAAAAAAGATACATAGATATGAAGTAATATATGTATCTAAAGTACAATTTTTAAAACCCCATTCAAAATTACATAGTTCTAAGAAAAAAGTTCTGAGAATATTTTTAAATACTGGAAGGAAATTAAAAATATTAACAAATGCTATCTCTGGGTAGTAGATTTATACTTTTCAAAAACATTTTGGGGGGATAACTTAATAATCACAAGATACCAAAATAGTACAAGGAATCACTATCCTACTTAACCTTTATCCCACTTTCCACAATAAAACATCTTGCACAATTGTAGTACATTTTTCAAACCAGAAAATTTACATTGGTAGAAACTACTAATTAAAGTATACACTTTGTTCAGATTTCAATAGTTTTTGTATTTGTACACTTTGTAAGTAATTTGAATCTTATATCTTCTGGATTTTTATAGTTTTTCTAAAATGTGCATTTATATGTATGAGTACTTAGGCATTATAAAATAAAGATATGCCTATAAATGCATAAAATGATAAAGAACACTTGCCTGTTTTCTTTGCAGAAGTGTCTGGTCTGGATTTTCCAAAGTAATATCATCTTTGAAGAATATTCCAGGTTTTAGAGATTATTGATCACATTTTCATTTCCATCCATATTGCTAAGAAAATTAAACAATTTCAAGATTTCCATGAGACAAGTAATTCCAGTGAAATACTGTATTGTTCAATAAAAGCAATTTCTATTGCCTAAAATCTAACCAGTTTGGACTAATGCTATTATTTTTGCCTCCAAAACTGAAACATTTACATTGTTTGTTTTGAGGTTTTGGTCATATTTGATGATCTTCTTTCAAGGAAACTGTGTCTTATATGAACAATAAACTGAACCAAGCTATTTTACTATTTGACATTTTGAAGAATTTCCTTTTACTTGGAATGTGATTTTCTTCTCACAGTTTCTTTTTTCTGAAACTTTCCTACAAAATGAAATCTTTCATTATTCATTCATCAAGTGTTGAATGAATGACACGTGAATGACAGCAGAGGCGTTAAAAACATGATTGAGGTGTTATTCCTGCTTTCAGAAAGATAAAATGTGCACATAGATTACTATAATGCAAGACACAAGGTGTTAAGGGGCATAAGAGAAATTCAGACAGAGTTCAGAGGAGGAAGGAGTAAGTTCAAGCCCATAGGAAGTTATATCATAGTAGTGGGTAAAAGCACACACTCTTAGGCTGAATCCAAATCTGTTCCTTATTTGCCTTTACTGAACATTATCTTTCTCTCTGACCTTCATTTTTCTAATCTGCAAAATAGGAACATAACTAGTATCTATCACTTGAGGTTACTGAATGAATAAAATAAAATATTACATGCAAAACACAGCATCTGGCATACATATTTGACCTAACTCAACAAGGTTATGCGTGCTATTGATTGACAAAAAGTGGCACAGAGGCAGTCTATTATGATGAAATTAGGCAAAAGTTCTGGACAAGAACTATATCTCTATTTCCCTAATAAATATTATGTAAAATTTGTCACTCCTTTTCCTAATATGCACAGCATATAAACATGAAGATCACTTTGCATAGTTAGAATAACAATCTTCTCTGTCTTGTTTTGTGAATTTTTATAAAAATAGTTCAAACTATTTTTACAATTGTTCTTATCTCTGGAGTGTTTTTCATTTCAATTAAACTTATAAACAACCACAGTTGATTTATACCAGGAAAGCAAAGGTCTAGGGGTAAAACCATAAAGATGTCAGAGGGTCTTTTTGATTTGTTTGATTCAGATGGTTATAAAAACTACTACTATCAATCCTTCACCATCTCTCACATTGTTACACACATGGACATGCTCACACCTTGTTGGAGTTGCAGGTTAACATGTTGAAAACATTAATACACAATCTGATTCTCTTCCATATGCATCTGCTGAAATGACAGTCTACTGGAGACAAAAGTCTCCTGGACTAAGTACAAGGTGATTCTCATCATACAAGTCAATTTGCTGATCATTACTTTTCCTTGAAGACTTGATATTTATTCAGTGAAAGAAAAAAGAAATTGGTCATGAGACTATATTCCAGTGACCATTTATGCTGGTCTTTTTCAAATAATTTAAGTCAAGTAGAAGTGTTTGATATTTATCCTGGAACCCCTTAAATTCCACCTACAAAACTCTTTCCAGAAAAGATGCCTTAAATAAGTTATATCCTGGAAGTTTTCATAAAGGAAAAAAATAGTACTATTAAGGGTATGGGTTTGGGGTGAGTCAAGAGTTTCTATAAATGTTGCATGAAACAAAAGTTTTTTAAAAAATGATCATTTGCTATATGATGTTATATATTGTTGACTTAATGAAGTTAAAAGGCAATTTAATGGACTCTTTCCACCTGAGCAATTTCAAATTTCCTCAAAACTCTTTAACAGTTTTAGAGGCACATGCTTCAGAATCCATTGCAAGTTTATTGAGCAATTTAATAATAAAAAAGAAACAAGGAAAATAAATCAGTGAGAAGATTTTAGCCTGAAAACATTATCTCAATAGCATTATGTCTGCAATAGAACCACTCATATGTGATGGTTTTGTCAGTTGTGGTCATAAATCTTAGCATCTAGGAGATTCAAAAAAATGATATACTGCAATCTAAATACAAATATATGATATTTTAATCTATGAACTAATTACTCTTTGAAACTTATGAAAATTATGGTCCATAGGCCATTCACTTATGCATAAATTTTGCAGTGGATTAGGTAATAATTTCACTGTTCATCTAAGAGAAGGTGAGAGTACTAACCATCCTCCCTCAGTTCATAGACACCAGCCTGTGTTTCTTGCCTTCACACAGTGGCATGCCAACTATGGCACCATTAATTGCCACCTGAAATCTATGCCTTTTTCTCTGTTCTCAAAGCCAATCCCTAGCTATGACAGAAGGAATAAAAATGTCTGGCCCTGGATTTCAAGATCCATTTTCAAGAGGTCTCTCAATGCCCTCTGCAGGCTCTAAGGAGCTGCCCCCAGATCTACTAATTGGTCTCCTGCTTTGCCCTCAGGAACTGATTTCTATTCTTTTCCTTCTGGACTTTCCAATTTATATCAATAGATTTCAGTCTCATTTATTATCCTTATGTTGGTGTGTTCTTTAAAAACAGTGAGGATGGCGTTACATAGTCTCTGGTACTGGACACACTCAGATCAGACTTTAGCTACTCCTGGCAAAGGAATTTAAGCAAAATTCTATATCTCTGAAGCTCCTATTGTCAGAAAGCTGCTACTCTGATTAAATTATTTGATACAAAACAGTTTTATGTAAAATAACCGATACTAAAATGTACCACATAATTCTAAAAAAATAAATAAATAAATAGCTCCATTTATCCACCTCCTAATGACATTGACTTTTCTGACACAGTTGGATGGTTGAGACCAACTATAGATAGATAGGTGTCCCTAACACTGAATGCGTGGATTCCAGTGTCCCTTTTCTCTTCCCATCTCCCTTTTCCATACCATCTGTTGAAATACATTTCTTCAACATGGTCCTAACTCTTATTTTGTCTTTTCTCAATTAGAAAGCATTCAAACAGCATTGTAATATTCAAACACAGGATTTCTCCATCAGACTGTACCTCGCCTCTCAGATCCAAGAATTGAGTTTTCTTAAAATCTCTACTACCCTTTGAGGCATTTCTACCTAAAGGTAAGTCCCTACCTCCTTATGTCATTACAAATGCCTAGCCAGGCTTCCTTAAATTGTGATATATGGAATACATTTATTCTTTGTTTGCTGACAGTCAAGTTTAACCACTAGCAATTATCTACAAATAGGCTAAATGTACACATACATACACACATATACATGTGCTCTGAACTACATTTCAAAATAAATCAACGATGTTTATTTATCACACATTTCAATTTTTTGAATCTTATTACTAACATAAAATAGACTTTAAAAATATATATGTCATAGTAGCTGTTTTTCAACAAGAATGCTTTAATTGTGGGCTTTATTTTTTAAAATAAACTGCACACGAAATCATGCAATATATTCAGCAGTCATTTTTCCCATCTGGAAGCATGATTTTTAAATTAGAATTTCAACTAGGTTTATGGAGGGAGTCATGGATCAATAAACAACATATTTTCTAATGTTTTCAGGTTAAAAGAATGTATTACATAACAAAAGAGGACTCAAACTTTTCAGTTTTAGTTGAATCTGGTCAGATCTTATTTCATTTGAATCTTTATTTAAGCATTTCTCTCTCAAGCCCGTTCCTGTAGGGCAGACTCGTATTCTGCTCCTAGGATATCAGTGTATAAGCCCCAACCTCCTCTAGGGTGCCATTATAATCCTTTTTAGCTCCATAGCAACTCTCTCCTGTGAGCCTAAGATACCAGATAACTATCATTTACTGAGCTATTAAAATAAAGGCTTTTCAGCTTCCTCAGGTGCACAATTGGAAAGAAGCCTAGAAGCCTGGAAGGCTTACCTGTCTGGCTAAGTTCCACAATCTATCAATTAAACAGTGTTTTATGTCACCAATGCTCAATGGAATCTAATTCCTCATTCTGGCTTCTTTAGTGCAATAGTCTATATCTTCTGGTTTCTTCCTATTAAGTCTATTTGTTGTTGATTTCCTGCTTCCTCCTCTTGAATAGTACTATAATTAATGGATGCTATTGTTTCCCAGTCTCTCTTTGTTGCCACTTAATCATTTTTACTGTGCATACTAAAGATAAGAAAGTTTTAGAAATGTCATTAAATTGCTACAATGCTACACTATTGCAGAGGACCATAAGCAGGTTACAAAGCATTACAGCAGGTGGTAAGAATCTTTATAGTAATTAAAAGAGAAAAACAAATCTCTCTCAAATTAGTAAATTTTGGAGGCTCCATGTATTGAAAAGTAATCAGAAACTTCCCTAACATCTTTGCACAAGTGTTATTACGGTAAAGGGTTGTCAAGTGGAAAGATGTGAAAAACAAAGGTATACAAGGATTCTGTGAATAATAACCAGAACCCAAAGAAAATCTTCATCATTTTGGTATAGTCAATTACTTTCAAAACATAACCCCACCCCAAAATAAACACAGACAACAAAAGAAAAAAGACAAATGGGATTATATCAAATTAAAAAGATTCTTCTCAGTAAAGGAAACAATCAACAAAGTAAAGGGACAATCTACAGAATGAGAAAAAATTGCACACTATACTTCTACAAGGAGTTAACATCCAAAATATATGAAGAGCTCAAACAACTCAAAAGGAAGTGAATAAATACCCTGATTGGAAAATGGACAAAGTACCTGAATAGATCTTTCTCAAAAAAAAAGAAATACAAATGACCAACAGATACATGAAATGATGCTCAACTTCACTAATCACTAGGGAAATTTAAATTAAAACTATAATGAGACACCACTTAGAATGGCTATTATCAAAAGGACAAAAGATAAATTTTGGTAAATGAAGAGAAAAAAGAACCCTTGCACACTGTTGGTAGGATATTATATTAATACAGACACAATGGAAAACAGCACAGAAATTCCTTAAAAAATTAAAAATGAAACAATCATAAGATCTAGAAATTCTAATATTGAGTATATATATATCCAAAGAAAATGCAATTGCTACGTTAAAGAGGAATGCACTGTCATGTTTATTGCTGCACTAATCACAATAGTCAATGTGTGGAATCAACCTAAGTGTCCATCAGTGGACTATGGTTCTAAAATCAGTGGATCCTACAGCAGGAGGGAGTAGCATAGTAGTTCCCAGGGCTGACAGTGGGGATGAGATGTAGGCTGGGAGCTAATTATCAAATAATACAAAATTTCAGTGATATGGAAGGGATAAATTCAAGAAATCTATTGTACAACATGCTAATCATGTTATTGAAAAAATACTAAGAGTAAAGTTTTACTAGGATGTAAAGTTTTCTCACTAAAAAATAATAACCATTTAAACTATTGTATATGTTTTTAGCTATATTTTGTCACTCTACAATGTAGGTATACTTCAAAATATCATATTATATGTGGAAAATAATTACAATTTTACATCAATTAAAAATAAATCTTAAAATATCCCCAAATTTATGACATGACATGATATTTTCTGTAATAGTTCCACGTTAACTACTTGAAAACTATAATTAAGAAGAAGAAGAAGAAGAAAAAGAAGGAGGAGGAGGAGGAGGAGGAGGAAGAAATAAAATAGTTCCCCAAGTGAGTCCAACACGATCTGCCTCCTTCTGTGCTCGCAGCTTCTTTGGAGAATAGGCATTCCATGTAAAGAAAAGTTTATCTGGGGTGATTTAAAGTTCATATTTCTACATAAATCTTGCCAATCTACACAGCTTTCTCAGGTTGTGTTGTCTGACCATAAAATAGTTCTATAGTCTGGACAAGAAAGCATCCACAGCCATGTCAAAAAGTGATAGTCCAAATAGTAAGGTAAAGATAGACATCATGTTTAAGCTTTTTTGCTGCTTCCACTAAAAAAACCTGACTAGAACAATTATAGAGGAGAAAAAGTTTATTTGAGGGTTCCTGGTTTCAGAGGTCTCAGTCCATAGACAGTTAGCTCCATTTACTGGAGCCTCAGGTGAGGCAGAACAACATGGCAGAAGAAAGCACCTCACATGATGATCAGCAGGTAGAAAGAAAGATTCCACTTGCCAGATACAAAATATATACCCCCAAACCATGCCTCTAATGCCCCAACCCCTCCAGGCACCTGCCTTCAGTTACCATTCAATTAATCCCATCAGGTGATTAGTTCAGCAATTGGGTTAAGATTCTTGTATCCCAATCATTTCTTCTGTGACCCTTCTCGAATTGTCTCACACATGAGCTTTAGGGGGACAGCTCACATTCAAACCATAACACATTAAATGGGCCACGTTTTGTTATCAGATTAGTAAGATAAATATTTTCATGAAATTTCTTCAGAAACCATGGATACCTCTTGTTCTAAAAAATAAACAATGGAAAATTGTTGGAAACTCCCAAAAAACAAAAAGAGCAGGCATTTTGTACTGTCTTTCAGTGGTATAAAATGTTATCCATCAAATAAATGAAGCTAGTAAATATTTTCATTAACTCTTCTGCTTTTTAAGAATCTTATTATAGTCATTATTAAGAACACGATCTAAAACATTTAAGAAAAAATTTCATACTCTTACTAAAAAGAATGCTTTCTTGATAAATAGAACTTCAAAACAAGTCGTGTTGGATTATCTCTGAATTCAGAGATAATGAAATTTAGCCAGAAAGGAAGACAGATCTAAAAGTGCTTGTACTAGTCTGCTTACTACTGTAACCAAAATGCTTGACACAAAAGAAAAACTTAGAGAGGAAAATTTTTATTTTGGTTTATGGTTTCAGTCCATGGTTAGCTATTCCCTTGCTTTGGACCTGAGGTGAGGCAGAATATCATAGTAGAAGGGCATGGTGATGGAAAGCTATTCAGCTTGTGGCACCAAGGAAGCCGACAGTCACTGGCTCCTTGGAGAAGTCCAAAGCCACATCAGATATGCTGTGCATGGAGAAGAGGAAAAGCCATAAGAGCTGGGAGAAGTGTCAAATGGCTGCTCTCAGAGGCAGTGTACAAGAGGTGTTAGCTTCCTATATTATTTTGTTTGTCTCCTATTGCTAGAGAATTGAGTATTTATTCATATGTTTTCTGGTTAATCTAATGGGAAGTCTCATTTGTGAATTTCCTAAGTCCATTTTCAATTGGGCTGTTGGTATTACTTTGTTAATTTATAAGAACTTTTAATATATTCTTCAAGAACATTTTGTGTATATTGCAACTGTACTCCTCAATTTGCTAAGTCTAGGAGCTATGTGTATGGTTGTTTTATTAGAAAAAGTTTTAATTTTTATGTGGTCAATTTTATGACTCATTTTTTAATGATTTATTTTTGTGTGTCCTGTTTCAGAAATTTCTCTTTAAGTGTAATTCATTAAAATGTTGTTCATGTTTTTTAAAAATTTTTAGTTATTTTTCACATTAAGATACTTAAGCCATCTGGAATTTGTTTTTCCTATATGGAGTGAGATTAGGATCTAATTTGACTTTTACCGTATGGAAAGCTGACTGTTCCATTGTCATTTATCAAATAATTGATCTTTCACCCACTGATGTCTCATGCCTAATCTATTATATGTATGTTTTCTTTTGCTATTTAAAGCATCATATGATTCATCCTGTTTTCATCTGCTAGTGTTGAATACATTTATATAGCTTTACTAATACTGAACAAACATTGCTTTCCTCATATGCATGTTTGTCGTGACTTATGAGGGTTTATTTTGAGTAAAATTGCTGGATTCAGTTGAATAGTCAAATGCCTCTGAGTTCAAACCCCAGTAACCCCCCTAGAAAAACTAATATTATTTAGTTAGAATTTTGTATTTATATTAATGAGTAGAATTGGTCTATCATTTCCTTTTCTCCTTTTTGTGCTATACACTATCAAAGGTTTGGATTAGAAAAGTTATTCTACTATCCTATATGGTTAACTATAAGCTTAAAAAATAAAACTTGGATGCTTTATTCCACAAGTAAGTTCATAAAAATAATGCCTCTTTATCATATACCTATAATTATGTGTATTTTAAACACCCCTAATTTAAATCCTGGTTAATGACACATAAAACAAAGGTAGAATAATAGTGTTGTTAAAATGGCAGAATATAAAATGCTATATTTGCTCTATATGATTTATTACTAAATGACAGAATTTTAAAATTTTACAATGCAATTGTTGCAGTCAGACTAACCAATTTACTGTACCATCTTTCTCAATATATAAACACAACTATGTTTTAAGCAAATATATAGTTAACATGATTCTGATGACAATGTCTCCAAATGCCTGAACCGTTTTACAAATCTTATTTTAAGTTATGCTTTGAAAAAACCTGATATACATATTTCCCAGATGAATAAAATAAGCCACAGAAGACAGAAATTTGGCCAAATTACTTCTGAGAAGTTAAAAATTGTCTAAACCAGAATACGTTTTTCTCGCCCATAGACATATAAAGGGAAACTTGCCTTCAAATTGATAGTGAAAATTCTTGAGAGGTAAGTCTATTAAAATGTTGATACAAAATTTTCAAGAGAAGAAATCTTTTGAATCATATACCACCAGAGGTTTTCTCGCTATTTGCAAATCTGTTTCTTTCTTTCTTTCTTTTTTTGGTACTGGGGATTGAACTCAGCGGCACTCGACCACTGAGCCACATCCCCAGCCATATTTTTTGTGTGTGTGTTTTATGTAGAGACAGGGTCTCACTGAGTTGCTTAGCATCTCGCCATTGCTGAGGCTGGCTTTGAACTTGCGATTCTCCTGTCTCAGCCTCCCTAAGTGCTGGAATTACAGGCTTGAGCCACCGTGCCCGGTTTGCAAATCTGTTTCTTAACAAAACAAACAAACAAACAAACAACCAGAAGAGTCAGACATGCAGAGGGGTCGTACTTATAGAGCATAAGGCATGCGTATGGAGATATAGATTACAGGGTTGTTGACAAATGAACAAATAAGTACCAGCTCCATCTCATTGCAGCTACAGAGCTTTAGCAGGTCATCCTGCAAAGTCTCTTAGGAGACCAGAGTAAGCCTTCTGGATCATTCCCTATATGTCTTTATTATCACTATGAAAGTTTATTACATCCTAGCATTATGGAAAGTATAGCTTGATAGGACCTTTAAATTCCATGAAGTACAAAATAAAATACAAAATAAGGTTCCATCTAACTGGTAACAGAAATCTGGGCACCTATTGCCTTCTCAAAGACTGTTTCAGAAGACTTTGCCATATCCTATAGAGCTCCATTTGCCTGAGAGATCAAAGACCAGTAGAGAAAAAAACTTCTTGGCCAGTGTTGTCCAAAGTGTGTTATTCATCTCAGGAATAAGAAGCCCAATAAGTTGATTTTCCTACCCATTTCCATTTGGCAATCCTTGAAAATGTCATGTCTGAAAGAAGTTTTTTAAAAAAAGGGCAGATGTGGGTAAACCACAAGAAAAAAAGTACATGAAGACTTTTATATTTTATTCACTGATCTTTTGAAGTTTTTGATCTAAACTGGAATGAATAAAATTAGATCCTTTGACATATATTTCATAACAAATTGACCAGCAATATAAGTTGCAAAGAAATGTAGGTGATACATTTCATATCATCAAAGTGCAAAACAAGTCAGTTTTTATAGTGTGAACAAATTTACTCAGTTAGAGATTTGTTCTGCCTGTTCAGATAGAATTGAAGCTTACATTCTATTTGCAGAATTCATAAAACCTATCCACTTAAATAGAAAGTTCAAAACAAAATGTAAGACATAATTGACCTGTGAGCACTATAAATAAAGGGTGTTACAGAAGTTCAGAAACATATTGTATCACAATGAACTAATATTACAAAGAAATATTTTCTGATGAAAATAAAAAACATAGATAGGCTTCAGATTAATGTAACATAGTCTTTTTTAAAAAGTGAGAAAAGAATCAAAGTGGTGCAAAGAAATATAAAGCAAAAATGAATATCAAAAGTTTTTTTTAAAGAGTGGTTCATGAAGTGCTAGAAGTGATATTGGCCAAATTATTGTGTGCATTAATTGTTATACTGTGTGTATGTATGAATACATAACAACAAATCCCATAATAATGTATAACTATAATGCACCAATTAAAAATCATGGAAAGAAAAAAATAAATACTGAAAACTAGGGGGGAAAAAAAAGAGAGAGCAGGTTGAGGATATTCAACCAGGAAAGACTAAGTAAAGATAAATGAGGAAAGTAGATACAGGCAATATAACTTCCTTCACATCCTCCACCGTGCATGATAACAGTCATTGTCTAATGGGATACAGTTTCAAGAGCATCTGTCTGTCAATAGTGTCTGTCCCCATGAAGAAAGCCCTGAAATGGCTAAGAACTACAAGTGCTAGACCAAGGCCTAGACCACAAAACTGCCTGGGTCCCGGATTCTACTACTGTTTTAATCTGATTGCAGGTGTCAGTGCAGTAAAGAAAACCACTTAAAAACTTCCAATCCTAGCCAAGCATGGTGGCGCACGCCTGTAATTCCAGCACTTTGGGAGGCTGAGACAGGAAAATCCCCAGTTCAAAGCCAGCCTCAGCAACGGGGAGGCACTAAGCAACTCAGTGAGTCCTTGTCTCTAAATAAAACACAAAATAGAGCCAGGGATGTGGATCAGGGGTCAAGTACCCCTGAGTTCAATCCCTGGTACCCAAAACCAAAAAACAAAAGAACAAAAACAAAACAAACCTTTCAATCCTATGTCTAAAATTCATACTGACAGTTTTCCAGTAGATTATATGAAAAATCATATTTGTGGACAAATAGGTCTACCCAAATACATAAAGGAATTGTCCTTCAATATGCAGTTTCAATCACTCTGTGTCAGCAAATAGTATTGGCCAATAAGCAAAGAGACAATGACATAAATAGAAACCAAAATTTGCCAAACAGTTTACCTAGATAATTAATGAATACATTAAGGTTAGGTACTGAAAGAGTACCCAAATAAAATCCAAAGAATGGAAAGCAAATGAAAAATATGGAAGTTCTTGACACAAAGACATATGATAAAGTGATGAATTATCATGGCACTTTTACAGACTCTCAGTAGTCTCAAACAAAAAATGGATTAGAATCTGGACAAAATAAAACAGAGAGGTCATATAGGGGGATATCAGAAAATTGAATTGAAAATATCAGCTGTATATAGATTTTAGAAGAATTCTAGGAAGTTCTCCCTCAGAATGCTATATGCATCAAGTTAGCCTATTCAAGACCATTCACATTCTTTTATCTATCCATCCATCCATTTTAGTAGAATACACTTAATCCAAACCAACTCTTCAATGTTCATCAGGTCTTCATAGTCAGAAGAGGTTATGTTATATACATGGGATGGGATGGGATAGAATCACAGATTTTGATAACATTAGTATTAATGTAAAACAGACAACTAAAAGTTACTTGTATTTGATCAAATACACAATAATTATATATAGCAATAAATCACACTCATGTGAATGTCTTTTTGCCCCCCAAATTCATATGTTGAAGCCCTAACCCAAAATGTGGTATTACTTGAAGATGTGACTTTCGGGAGGTAATTAAGGATACATCAGGTAATAAAGAAAGGAACTTTATTATGTGATTAGAAAGGAAGATCTCCCCAAGGAAAGGCCACGTGAAGACAGCAAGAAAGAAGCTGCCTACTAAGGAGGAGAGTCCTCACCAGAAACCAGCCATGCTGGCATCCTATTTCAGATCCAGTTTCCAGAAATGTAAGGAATAAATTTATATTGTTTATGCAATGTACTGTGTGGTATTTCATTAGGCCAGCCTGGGCTTAACCACACACACACACACACACACACACACACACCCCTTATTGGTTCTGTTTCTCTGGACAACTCTGATTAATATAGATTTGTAAAACATCAGTGAGTCATCATCTTCCTCTTCTCAAAATCCTACAATGGCTTTCAATCTGGAAAGAGTAAATCCAAAGTTTCACAATGACTTACTGAGTCTGACAAAATCCACTTAATCCATTACCTTATGATCTTATTTCTTCTTTTATTTCCCCTTCCTTACCTGTTTCAGCTACAATGATCCTTTGCTGTCCCTTGCATCTTGGGGGGGGGGGGCTTTTGAACAAAATATTTACTTAACCTGGAATATTCTTTTGCCAGGTATTCATTGGCCCACCCCTCTACCTCCTCCAGAGGTTTTGAAAATGTCAGCTTTTCCGTTAGTCCTGCTTGGACAGCCTTGTTTAAAATTTCATCCTGGTGCCCAACACCAGCACTGCTTCAACCTCTGCCTTGCTCATCACTCTTTTATGGGGTAAGTAATTTTACAGATGCCTTCTTTTCTACATCTTTCATGAATTTGTGAATTCTATGAAGACAGGAATTATTGGAGTTTGTTCCATCATTGAATCCATAGCATGTGAAAGAATTCTGTTGATACTCAAGGCACGTGTGAGTATGACTGTCTGTCAATATATGTCATGTTCCAAATAGAATTAGTGGCCTGAGCAAAAGCAAAGTGACACTTGAAAACATCAGATAAAGACAGTAATCTAGTTTGATAAGAATATACAGTATCTAGAGAAGCAGTGAGCTATGTACTAAAAGCTGCATGAAGTCCACAAAGGACCATGTATTTTATTAATGATATTACATGGGCCTATGAAAACCATTGCAAATTTGAGATTACACAAAATAGAATTTTAAAAAGCCAGCTATTTAAAACCTGAAAACAATATTCCTGCTGTCCCAAAAAATAATTGAACAAGGACAATATGGCTAAGATACAGGAAAAAGAAAATAATATGTACTAGTATTTTATACTACATTTCAAGAAGAAACATCCCCTCTTTTTTACAATGCCAAGACATATATATATATGTGTGTGTATATATATTTAGATATAGATATATAAATATGTAAATATTGATATGTAAAAGTTTTTTAAAAAACAAAGTCACAAGGAAAGAGAAAACATTGTGTCAGGAAAAGTTTTATTAAAACATAAGAGTTCAAACATAATTTCAGTTAACATCTATCAACTTTTTCTGAGTACTATAAGTCATCAGGAAACATTACTCTCACTATGAGACACATCACTTGTGACATTAACCCTAACTTAATTTCATAGATCTCTGTGACATTTTTTATTATCCTGACCTATTCTGGAAGCACATTTTTAGTACAACCTTGTATTAGTCAGTTTTTCATCACTATAATAAAAATATCTGACAAGAATAACTTAGAAGAGGAAAATTTTATTTTGGGCTCCTGGTTTCAGAGTTCTCAGTCCATGGTCAACTGGCTCCAGCCTGAGATGAGGGAGAACACCATGGTGGAAGGATGCAGCACAAAAAAAAAGAAAGCTGCTCAGCTAAGGGCAGCCTGGAGACAGAGAAAGAGAGTGAGAAGCCAGGATGAAATATAAATCCCAAGGGCATGCCCTGAGAGACCTACTTCCTCTAGCCACACCCCACTTGCTTTCAATTACCAGCAGGTAAAATATTTGAATTATTAACCTATCAAATGGATTAATCCAATCTAATAGTTTTAGACCATAATCTAATAATTTCACCCTAAACAATTCTGCATGGACTAACATGAACTTTTCACAGAACACCTCATATCTAAACCCTAACAAGCATGAACATAGAGCAAGAAACAGAGAGCCCAATGTCAATGCATACATGGAGGATGAACATATGTAGGAAAACTGAAGTCAGAGTTAGCAAAATCACACAGGGAGTCTGTGTTGATTGAAGCATTCATTAACAAGGACCATAGTAGAATCCTTTAATGTTAATTTAATAAAAACCTCCCAATTACATTTTTAGATATTCCTGGTAACAATATTAACATTTAGCAGTAGCTCTCATTTGACATCAAAGAATATCAAATAAAACGGAGGACACTTTAAACCAACAGAATTGGGCATATAAAGAATAGTCAAAAGCCCTGTGTGGTGGCACAGACCCATAATTCCAGAAACTAGGGAGGCTAGGGCATGAGGATTTTAAGTTCAAGGCCAGCCTTGGCAATTTAGTGAGACTCTGTCTCAAAATAAAAATAAAAAGGGCTAGGGGGTGTGATTCAGTGGTAGAAGACCTCAGGGTTCAATTCCCAGTATTGGAGAAAAAAAATAATAGTAAAAATCAAGAGTAAAATTTTATAAGTAACACATAAATTTATCAGAAAACCAAAAAATTCTGTAAGATAAAGATAAAAAATGTTATTCAACATTTGAATCATCAATTGAACCCATGGTAGGTATTCTTTATTTCTTCAGTAAGTATTTTCACCCTCAAATCTATTGAAGATACCCAGATTTAGGTTGTGTATGGTTACAAACAATATATGTAACCTAGAACCAGCTCAGCGGGGAAAATAGCCTCAATTTACAGGTTTTTGTCAATGTTTATTTTAATTGACGAGTAAACTTTTCATAAATTTACAGGGTACAGCATAATGTTTTGATATATGTATACATTGCACAATGGTAAATCAAGCTATTTAATAAAGTAATACCACACATACTTATCATTTTTTGTGATGAAAACACTTAAAATCTAGTTTTTTAGTAAGTTTCGAGTCTAACTATGGTCACAGTAATGTACCATAGATCTCTTGAATTAGCCACTCACTGTCTAACTGAAATTCTGCATCCTTTCACAAACATCTCCCAGATTTCTCCATTCACTACCTTCTGGAAACCACCATTCTACCCTCTGTTTATAGGAGTTTGACGTCTGTACATTCCACATATAAATGACATCATTTATTTTTTTTGTCTTTCTATGTCTGGCATATTTTGTTTAACATTAAATCCACATTGTCACAAATAACAGAATAGTTCTTTTTAAAGTGCATTTGGCCCACTTCCGTGTTATAAATATAATCACTACCATGACCAATTTCAAGTTTCATTATAATCTTTTTTAAAAAGATTTTAGTTTGATAACTTCTTAGCTGATAATATTTTTTGACTGGAAATATTTTCTATCTCTGTACTTATTTTATTTTTAGTGGTTAATATATAAATATGCCATAATAGTCTTTATTAGTGAATATTTGAACAGTGCTTCAATAAATATTCTGTCAGCAAAATATTTCACTTATGTGTGGCATATGATATTAAATTCTTCATAAAAAGTGCAGTGGATATATCTTCATATCTTGTTGCCCACAGATCAAGACCTTTGCTAGAGCAACAAACACTTAGACAAATTATTTCCTCATCAAGCTTCCTTTCCCAGGACAGGGAAACTGGAGTGTGAGCTTCTAACACCAGTAATCAATCTACCAATCAATTGGCTTGTCAGTACTTGTTAAAAGGGTGTGACAATCATGAACTGAAGCAATTAGATTTTCTCTTTCAGAAAAATGTTTAAATTGTTTTCATTCAATCATTACTTTCTCCATCTTTTCATCCATTCTTACCATCATTTTGAGCATTTTTCTTATTTTTTGAATATATTAATTAAAGTTTTCTTAAGGGGCTTTTATGACAATTTCAATTTTTAGATCATGTGTTTGCACTGCTGTTTGCTGTCCTTTCTCCTTAGTTTTGTGATTGCATGCTGAACATGGATAGGAAAAGGTAGAGGCTCTGATAATGTCATCTTCATCCAAAGAAGTTTCCCCCTTTTCTTTAGCAGACAGTGGTATGGAGGCTGATCACCTTCTCCCAACCAGGAACTGAACAGGCTTGAGAATAAATGGGCAGCAACTTTGGGAAGGTCAGTCAACCTGCTGTCTGTTCCAATTCCCATGGTACCTCCCTTTATGGGTTGTAACTGAGGGTGTGAGTGAGGACACTATCCACAGGGCCTGTCCCACCAATGCTATTTTTGGTTCCTCACACCATGAGATTGCAAAAACTTCGGCTCTGCTTTTTACCTTTTTAGAAGAATTTTGAATACAGTCCTTGGCTCTCTCATTATGAGAATTCTGGCTCCTTAACCCATTTTTTTTTTTTTTTAATTTTTCTGGTCCCCATGAGACTATCAGAAGTTCTACTTGTTTCTCAGTCTCTGAGCAATAGAAACTCTTACCCATTTCTGAAACTCTAAAATGCCCTAAGGGGAAGAATAACAGTTGTAGAGTATCCTCTCACCTTCTCTGCTCAAATCTGCTTTATCAAAATTTTGTTCCCTCAAGAACTGATTGCTACAAAAATTACTCATTCCTTTCAAGTTTTTATTTTTCACCTGGCTTTCCAAGTTTAGCTCAGTGGGAGCATTGGGGTACTGCTAACTACTCCATCATAGCCGGAAATGTTAATCCCTTTCTCAGGAATTTGTGTTAAGAAAAAGCCAACGGAAAGCAAGCAAGCAAGAGAATGAAATCAGTTAGCAGCACATGCTAATACTACAGATACACAGAAAGGAGAAATTTAATGCAAGATTAATAGAAGCATGCTGAACCCAAATTGCAAGAAAATTAATAAAACAATGGAATCATAAAATGATAGAAGTCTTATAGCAGCATCCACTGCTCTGGTTCTCCTTTAAAAACTAATAGATGTTCAACAGTAACAAGCCTATTTTTTTTAATTGATAAAATTGAGTTAAAAATACTAAAAATGTTTTCAAATACAGAAATATATGAAATATATTTATGGCCTTTTTGACTTCCTTAGATCTTTCACACAACACTATTTCAAATGTTTTTGACCAGCAAATCTTTTCATAAGTAGTTCTGACAAAATTCAAAAATACTTGTGATTCTACATCACATACAACCAGAGAAATGAAAAGTTGTGCTCCATCTGTGTACAATGAATCATTATGCATTCTGCTATCATGTATACCTAAGTAGAATAAATAAATAAATAAATATTTAAAAAAAAAAACTTTAGAAAATAGAAGTCTTTATGCAGGTAACAATCTAAAGCCACATAGGATAGATCAAAAGCAAATCATCAACTATTAGTTGTCATGCATATAGCAACTCAGTTGGCCAGAGAGTTAAGTCAGTAGAACTACAATTAAAACATTTTGCCCTATGCTTGAGGTCCTATGAACATGTTACAAGCAGGCATGTAGCCTAAAATTACTTTTTATTTTCTTAAATTCCTCCTAACCAATATTCAAATCTATTAGCCTATAAAATATTTATAGTAACTACCTTCACAAAAAATGAATATAGTAAAGTACAAAATATTAACTAATGTCTTTTATTTCATAATTTCCCTTCCATTACATTTGCCCACTACATATAAGCATCTGATGTATTCTAAGAATTAGATTGGTTTCAGTGAATAAATCTCATTGACATTCTTTTGCACTGAGAAAATTAGTTGTGCCACCAAGTGGTGTTTTTGATTATCATAGAGCCTACTAATATAGTTAGCATGAACACAAGGCCACAGAGGATCTATCACCTCCTGTGAAATAAAAATAAAATGTCTTCGCAAAGATTCTATCTTGACCTGTGAATGCCTCCATTACTTTGCATTCATTTAATATATTAATATTTTTATGAGTTTTTATATTAAGCATATTTTGCTGTCATATAAAAATGAAATTTAAAATACCTTTTGTGAATAATCAACAATACAAAATTCAAGAATAAAATATCTCATAAAGCAAAGAAAAATGAGGAAATGAAAATCTATATTATTCATTTTCATTTGTATTATACTGAAGAAAACCCAGCTAAAGGTAATTAATTGAATTTCTTGGGAGTGACTTTTGAGATGGCATATTGACCCAATATTCATTTTCCTAATGCAAGCCAATGAAGTGTTATTGTCAGGGATCCTGGAAATGCATACACTATTTTTATCTTTCATGTGTTAAACAGCGTTCAAAGAGAAGTAGCTATTTTTTTTAAATGAGAGTAAAAGAAATGAATAAAAAAAACACTATAGATGACTTATTATATCACAAATAGTTTTAGGTATTAAGCAGATGGCCTAAATATGTCCACTGTACTAAGTACTAGACCAAATAGAGTATGGAACTGAACACCTGGAAACTATATGCTATCCAGATGTATTCAAGTTTATTGCTTATAAAGACTCGAGCAGAACAGAAAATAGCAACGGCTAGACCCAGTGTGTGAATTGCCACTTTCTACCTCTACTGTAGAAACTAACTACCTCGGAAAGTAGTAAGAAACAAGTTAGAGAACACAGGTTATACAATAAAAAGAAAAAGTTCCAGGAGAGGAACAGATGCATTAGTACACTCAGGGACCTCCTGACTCACCCAAATTCCAACAGCACACAGTGTGTGCCAGCTCTCTGCCTACTCTGGATTAGGCTTTGTGGCTACAGAATAAAAAATGGAGACAGTGACACTTAAAACTGAAAACCGCAGGAAATAAAGAAGGAAACCATGGAAGTACAAAAGCCCCCAGGAAATTTAATTAAATCTTGGAGTGACCAGGCAATTCAAAATTTCCTAAGAAAATGGAAATTCCTTGAATATAAGAAGTGAGGAAGAAGAACAATGAATGCTCAAAATCCATTTTCTGATGTCTCTGGAACAGTTGTATAGAGTGGACAACAAGACCTCCAGCAGATGGTAAGTTTGCAGGACTCAAGCTGGACTATTCATGAGGTTAACAACTGGCCAAGGAGTGAACTCTGGCCCTGTCCTTATGGAGAGACTCTACACAGGACTCTGGGATATAGCATCTTTACTTTGTAGATGCAATTTATATTTCACTTCTTGAGTAACAGCCAGAGCCCTGATTCAAACCAGTTTACTTTGATCCATGATCTATTTGGACGAATTTAGGTACCTACAGATGGTTGTCCTGGAATATGAATTCTGCATGGTTAGCTCCATGCTTATTTCCTGCTTCTTCCCACACACACTGAGCCCCTAATAGCAGTAGCTGGCATTCTCTAACTTTGATCCCAGATCCTGAACTTAAAAGACAATTAGAACATGGATCACAATTCTGTCTGAAAGACAACAAAATAGCGCAATGCTATACATTGATGTATGAATCCTGTCTTTCCCAGTCTCATGTAATTAGAATAAGATGTGAAATTAAAATTCAAAAAGAAAATTTCCAACCAGATTGATGGAACTGGAGATCATTATGTTAAGTAAAATAAGCCAGGCATAGAAAGACAAGTGTTACCTGATCTCACTTATAGGTGGAATCTGAAAAAAAAATTGATCTAATAGAAATTGAGAGTAAACTGTAGTTACCAAAAGCTGGGGAGAATAAGGAGAGATGGGGAATGGGTACCAAGTTAACAGCTAAATAGGAGCAATTAGTTCTGGAATGTCATTGCACAATTAGGTTACTATAAATAACAATAATGAACTGTGCATTTCTAAAAGTTATAAGAAATGCTTTTGAAAATTTTCATCACAAACAAATGATAAATGTTTAAGAACACTGATAAATTTAAATTACATATTATACAATGTGTATACATGTATAATTATATAATACATGTATACATGTATTGAAACATCACGTTACCCCACTATATGAACAATATTTATGTTTTGTGTATCAGTTAAAATAAACTTAATTTAATTTTTTAAAAAGACAGAGAAAAAGAAATAGCATCCATGAGTTGCTTTTTGTGGGCCAGGATTGTTCAAAGTGCTTAACAGATGTTATTTTAATATAGTAACTTAACAATATAAAAGACAGATGTGGTCAGTAATTCCACAGTACAGATGAGGAATCTATCAAAATTTAGTATTGAATTGTTTCATTAATGGAGCCTTGTCTTTCAAAAATGACTTTTTTGCTGGTGCCTTACCCTATATTCCAGACACTGCTAAGTATTATTTGATTTACTCCTCAGTAGGCTGTGACAGAGGAAACTAAAGTCCTCAACAGCTTTACAAAACAGCCCAGGCAGTCAGTGAACTGGACAGGGGTACGATATTTGCACACTGTCTTCTGGAATTCTTGGCTCCTTCGGGCTCTTTGGTAAGGACTTGTGAAAAACAGTAGTGGGTCATGAGTCTAAGAGTTATGCCCTTGAGCCTCCTGGTTCTTCATCTGAAGCAGCCCTATCCCTCCAAGGCTATAAGTCTGCTCACACTACCTGACAGTGGTATTCTGATGTTTCAGCTGCCATTCTTAACCTGATTTTTCTTAGGAATATACTTCAAAATTTTTCATCATGTACTCTTTCTAAGTCCAACATTTCATTTGAAATCCATACCTATCTTAATAAGATATTCTTTACCATAAAGAAAAACTATTTCTGGAAGCACACTATATCCCAAAGAAAATTGCAGAACACCTTCAGAGTGATTAAGTATAAAAAACACATTTTTTGTGTGTTTATGTAATGACACATTGTTCAGTCCACTGCAATTTCTATGAATAAATTTCTATTGTCACGAAAATGTGAAAATAATAACTGTCTCATTAGACACTTCAGAGCTAAGCTTCTGTTTCTTTAATTGAAGCCTAAAATATCTTTCTCTCCAAAAATAGTTCTGTATGAAAAATCCAAGAAGACTGTGTCACCATATGCCCCTATAAAGTTAACCTTCATCTTGCCTCTGGCCCAGTCCTTACTGCTTTCTCTTACTTTGTGTCCTACCTGTGCTAATCTCTGGATGTTCTTCCCCTCGTTCCAATTCCTCTCCCTCCTACAGGTGAGCATTCAAGTTGACAATGCCTTATCCAATATCCAGGCCCTAGGGGTTCTCCAGTGTCAGTGTGTACCCCTTGAGGCTGGCTGCAGTAGAACAGTTCATTTGTGACAATTTCCCTTAGTAAAGCAATGGGCTGGTAACCACCTCAGGTTGCTAAATTGATATGCAAAAATTTCAGTGCAGAACTCCAACCACAATAAAGGAAAATCTCTTCTATACAGAGAGAACAATGATCAAGTATAATACCTTGAATACCTCTCATGTACCGTTAAGTCTCTACACTGGGGATTTCTAATGCTCTATCAAGAATTAGGATCAAAATCCCTGAAAAAGATTTCTTGCAGAAATACTATAAATCAAAGATTACCAGTTCCCATATGTTTTAGTCAGCCATTTCACTGCTGTGACTAAAGGATCTGACCAGAACAACTACAGAGGAGGAAAAGTTTATTTGAGGGCTCACAGTTTCAGAGACCTTAGTCCATAGAAGACTGGCTCTATTTCTCGGGGCTTGAGATAAGGCTGAACATCATGGTGGAGTGTGTGGCAGAGGGAAGCAGCTTATGTCATGGTGATCAAGAAGCAGAAAGAGGTCTCCACTTGCCAGATACAAATATATGTATCCCAAAGTTACACCCTAATTCCCACCTCCCTCAGCACACCCCCCCACCTCAGTTACCCCTCAGTTAATCCCTAGCAGGGTATTAAATCACTGATTGGGTCAAGACCCTTACAATCCAATCATTTCTCCTCTGAACCTTGTGGCATTGTCTTGCGAGCTTCTGCCAGATACCTCACATCCAAACTACAACACTGAACCTCTCACCTCTGTCTTTTTCAGTTCCCAGACAAAACAGTAGGCCCTAAAGTCTATGATCTTTTCATGACCTTTCGTATGTTTATGGGTATTTTTTTATCCTTTGTTTTAAATGTTAACATTCAACCCAGTATAAAATCTATTTTAACAAATTGTGTCCAGTAGGGAGGGTATGGTGCCACAAGCCTGCCATCCCAGCAACAAGGGAGACTGAGGCAGGA
>PVHX01023161.1:0-23832 GCA_004024805.1 Geosciurus inauris
TCTATCTATCTATCTATCTATCTATCTATCTATCTATCTATCTATCTATCTATCATCTATCTATCTATATATCCCTGTGTGTGTGTGGATTATACTTCCTTCCTATACCTCAGGTGCCAAACCTCAGAGCACCTCAACCCTAAAACCTGTGTTATTGACATAAAACTGGGACAGAAGTCCCTTCTATGTTCCAGGAGTACCCTAGTTTTATACCTGTCATAGCACCCATGACTCTAAGGAGATGTCCTGTTTTTCAACTTATGGGATCTGATTGGAGAGGAGTGGCTTATATCATCTTCATCTTGTCACGCAGAGCTTGCCATATGCTTTACCATAGAGTTGTTGAATTCCTAAATGCTGGGTGCAAAACCTGAAGTTCTGATTCTCAGCCACATAGATAATTCAGTGTGCAACTCTGGGCAAATTATATTTCATAGCAACCTTGTAGTCATACACACATGGTTTTCACTCTTATTAACACTGATGAGTTATTAACTTTTTTTTTTTTACTGATTCT
The DNA here is from genome assembly GCA_004024805.1 of Geosciurus inauris. Lineage (NCBI taxonomy): Eukaryota > Metazoa > Chordata > Mammalia > Rodentia > Sciuridae > Geosciurus > Geosciurus inauris. The sequence goes on from PVHX01023161.1 coordinate 518, forward strand.
TGCTTAGTTAACTCTGAAATGTTTGAGATAAAGAATATGATTATTTTTCTTTCCACTTGCTACAGAATTTGTATCTTGACTCACTAGAACTTCTGCCTTAAGATCTACTAATAAGCCAAGACAACATCTACATTTGGAAGCATCACAAGAATACAAAGAAGCTTTAAGGGGAAAATATTTGATATTAATGATAGCATTGTATTTATCAGACCATTGACATAACATTTTAATTGTTTCCCACTAAATGTGTGATGTGGAAACTTGATTGAAAGAAAATATGTTTGTATCACATAGGTATGTGAGGGAATTCATACAATATTTGAAACTGTCTGTGCATCTATCACCAAATTGGATGTACAAGGGCAAACCAGTATTTTAGATCTTAATGTCCTCAAACTAAGTGCCAGATATTTAAAAAGCACCTAAACAATCAAGTCACCAGTATTAGGTTGTTGGACCTAAATATAACATTAACGATGGATTATTTGTAGTATACAAATTGTATCACCATATATGGACCTAGAGGTTTAGATAGACAGTATTTTGGTGGGCCAGTACTATAGTCACTACCAATTCTTTAAAGTGTTACAATTATTATACTGTCATCAAACTTACGTACTTTTAATGGTTTATATTTTAAGTTTAAGTTTATCTTATATTCCTTTCCTGGTGATAAACAAAATTTGCTTAAGTCTTTTCACTTTTTCTCTTTGTTCATTTATACAATTTTGATGTGTTGTAAACAATCTTAATATTAAAGAAAAGTTCCAGGCTCCAGTATAAGGAACATTGTCCCTCTGAGCCATTTGGGAGTAATTTGCTGACATAAACCACCATTCCGCATTACTTTAGTATTTCCTACAATTTGGAACATGCTACAATACTACAATATAATGTTCATAACTGACAAGTTAATACTAATGTATTCTACTATAATATATTCTACCATCATCAGATACTTTACAGTCTTGCCACTTTTCTAATAATGTCACTTATAACAATAGTATCCCATTGAGATTCATGAAATGCATCTAATGGTTTGCATTGTGTTGACTCCTTCAGGGTCATACATTCCTCAGTCTCTCCTTGACCTTCATGACCTTGAATCTTATGAGGAAGAATGCTCATATAATGTGCCTCACAAGTGTTTTTCTGGTTGCTTTTTAATTGGAACCAGATTGCATGTTATTTGGCAAGAGTATCAGAGAAGTGCTTCTGTGAATTTCTCTTTGAATCCCATTTCTGATGATGTTAGCTTTGATAAGTAAAGGTAGTGTCTTTGGAGTTTCTGTTCTGTAATGTTTCCTTTTCCCTTTGTAATTATTTAGCATTTTATGTGGAGATAATTTGAGACTATTATGTATATTCCTATGCCTCATCCAACGTTCCATTTATTCATTTAGTAGTGTCTATATAGATTTATGGCTTATCTTGTTGAGTGTAATGTTACTTATTGATATATAATTTTAAAAATGTGTTTTTCTCTTAGAAATATTCTATTTTGATAATTTCAGACTTATTAGAAGATTTGTATCATTAGTACAAAGAATTCCTAGACAAAATTCCTGAAATGTTATATTTTACTATCTTTGCTTTATCCCTTGTCCTCATGTCTTTCTAGATAAATATAAATATAGGCATATATCAAATAGAGTTTTCTCTCAACCATTTGTGAGTTGGAGACATGATACCTCTTGTTGAAAAAAAATACTCGTATTTCCTAAAAATAAGAAATTAACTTATGTAACTATAGTGTAATTGTTGAAATCTGAAAATCAAATTTTGTTAAATATTAATATGTAGTCTACAACACTTATTCATAACTTGCAAATTATTTCAATAATGCCCTTTATAACCAAAATAAAACCTAACTTGGGGCTTTTTATAATACATAACTCGTTGTGTCCGGTGGTCCTTTTTCTTTAGTCTCCTCTAGTCTGGGATAATCCCTGAGTCTTGCTGTCCTTTATATGACATTAAGTTTTTGAATGGTACATGCACTTTTGTACATTTTTCTTCATTTTGGGATCAGATGATGTGACCTCCACTGGATGCAGGCTATGCCATTAGGCATGAATATCATGCATGTGATGCTGGGTTCTTCTCAGTGCAGCAGATTTGGAATCTGACAGACCCTCCTGGTTTATGGTGGAGAAAGTCCTCCTGCCAAGAACTGAGAATGGCCTCTGGGAAGGGCAGGCATCCTATAAGACCTAAAGTTAGCCTCCAGCTAAGAGTGAGCAAAGCTGGGGGCCTCAGGCACACAGGCACAAGGGCATGTGGACTTGTATATTGTTACTTGGTTCCATGACTGGCTGATGTTGACATTGATTCTTTCATTAGGCTGTATCAGCCAGGTGATAATGGTGTAGCTCAGTGGTAGAACACACACTCAATATTAATGAAGCCTCAGGTTTTATCCTAGCACTGCAAAACAAAAATGAACACACTTCATTAACAAAAATAGCCTATTAGGTGGACTTTTACTCTGAGTAATAGTTCACTGATCTTTCTGTTAACCCCAAGGTTCTGCTGATAGAGTTCATCTTCAGTGGTACGCTGCAGACATGTCATTGTCCTTTTCAGAAACCATATATTTTACTATGCACTACACCATTTCTATAAAGTGATATCCTATACAATTCATAATTGTTTATAAATTAAAATTATTTTCTGAATTTATCCCCCTTTGGTATTTATTAAATTCAACATTGAATTGATTACTTAATATCTTGGTCTAGTTTTTGGTGTCACATATAATGCAATGTTTAAAAATCTTCAAATATTACAAACATACTTTGTGATCATTAGGTAAGCATTGAAAAAAAATAGAGTGAAAGAAGAAGAGAACTGGATCCTCTTCCATTATGCCACTTAGATATGATGTCCTTGAAAGGAGGATATTTTCTCTTGGACTTAAATTAATTTTTCTCTTTTCCTTTTTTCATGTGGGGTGGAGAGACATGCTTGGGTCATCCCCAGAGATGGCTCTTCTCCTTGCCCCAGGCCCCTCATTCATTCTTGAACTCACACTAATGATTTTCTCTTCCAGTACTCCTCCGAAATCCCATAGTGATGAAAATTTCCCAAGCTATTCCCATCTTGCCTCCAGTTTTCTGAATATTTTCAAATAACAGAATGTTATGAATCTAAAGCTAATTCTTTAGATGTAAGGAAGCTATTTAAGGAAACACTATGATGACTCATTGGTATCCATGTTTAAAAGAGAGTATTTTCCCTTCCAAACATTTGGAGAGCAATATGAAGATTAACCATCATGTTAACAAAATCTGTTTGTTCCATTTGATGAGATAGAGAAGGGGTAATAGTAGTTCATGCCAGGTTTTGGAATGTACTAATTTCTTGCCCTGGGTGTGGCAAGTTTCATAAAAGGGGACAATTATATTCTCTAATTTCGTAAGATATCATATTTCTAAATGAGTTGTTATAAATTAGTAAACAGCTGATTTGCCCTTAAATCTAAAGTACAAACAAGAGCACAGTTGATAACCAAAGCTGGGTCTCAAGAACATTTTCTTGCAATTGTAACACTGAGAATTAGAACATGTGAAAATACACACATTGCATTTTGGGGGATTCCAATATAGTTCAGCAAAAAAGAAAAAGTTATTCCATTGCTTTGCTATTTCGCTTAGCATGATTTTCTTTAAGTCTTCATAACAACCTGGTGAACATTTAGCAGTACAATCCTATTTTAGAGAGACTTTGAGACTGAAAGAAACAACTTCTTCAAGAACAAAGAGCTCTTCATTCCAGGGATAGGACATCTTCTGAGTTCAGGATAATTGCCACTATGCAAAACTAATCTAGTTAGTGTATTAAGCTGTATTGCCTCAGAATTATGATTATATTATCTTACTTTTTTTCCCCTTAATTTATAAGCTTACCCATGCAGTGACATGTATCTGAATTCTGGCTTCCAGGAAGGCTGCAAAAGAGAATGCTTGAATGTGAAAATTTATGACCATAGTGGGCAATGTGGAGAAATCCTATCTCAGGTGAACACATATACCAATATAACTCACAAATATAAATGCAAAAATCATTAAAAAATTTTAGCCAACTACATTCAAAATTATATCAAGATGTTAATGTTCCGTGATCAAGTGATTTTAGTCCAAGTGATGCAAGGTTGCTTCAATGAAGCAAATCAGTGAATGTAATTCACCATGATAGGATTAAAGACAAGAATTATATCATCAATCAATGCAAAAAAGGTCAAAGATAAAACCCAGCACCCATTTCACATTAACAATGCTAGAGAAACTAGGGGTAGAAATTGCTTACTTCAACATTATAAAAGCTATATTTGACAAACCCCAAACCGCCAACATACCAGTGGAGAAAAACTGAAATCATTTCCTGTAAAATCACGAACAAGACAAAGTTGTCTGCTCTCGCCACTTTTATTCAACATAGTTCTTGAAAGTCTAGCTAGAGCAATTGGGCAAGAGAAAGAAATAAAAAGTTTGTAAATGTGAAAGCAAGAAGTCAAATGACCTCTATTTACTTGTTGGCATAATCTTTTATCCTGAAGACCTCAAAAATTCTTAGAACTAGTAGAAGAGGCTTATAGAGCTGATAAATAGATCAGGATAGAAGACTAACAGACATATCTCAATAGATTTCCTATATTCAAATAGTGATTGAAATCAGTCAAACTATCCCATTGACAATTACCTCAAAAAATAAATCATGAGAATTAATCTAACCAAGAAATTAGAAGATCTGTACAATTAAAAATTATAGGACATTGAAACAAGAATTTGAAGACCTTAGAAATTAAAAAGACCTCCTTTGTTCTAGGATTATTATAAATATTGTGAAAACGGCCATACTACTGAAAGCACTATACATATGCAATGCAGACATCATTGAAATACCAATAATACTCTATACAGAATTATAAATAGGAAAAAAATGGTTTTAAAATTAATTTTTGAAGGACAAGAGACCCAGAATAGACAAAGCAATTTTACATATGACTTGATTTCTTTCTTCTTTTTGACTGAATAATAAATTCCAATGTGTATGTATACCATAATTTCTTTATCCATGAATCTATTGATGGATACCTTGCTAATTGCATACCTTCGTTGTGGTTAATAATGTCATAATAAAGATAGAAATGGATTTATCTTATTGCATGTTGACAGCATATCCTCCAGGTATGTACCCAGGAGTAGCGTGGCTGTATCATTTGATAGCTCTATTTTTAGTTTTTTGAGAGACCACCATACTGTTTTCATAGTGGCTGTGCGGTTTCCATCACCATGAACAGTGTAAAAAGTTTTCTCTTTCTCCACATCATCAGCAGGCTTTGTTACTTTCTTCCAATAATAACCTAATCTGACTGGAGTCAGGTGGAATTTCAATGTAATTTGCATTTCCCAGGTGGCTAAAGATATTGAGTATTTTTCAAATATATTTATTGGCCATTACTACTCTCTTGGGAAGTTTCCATTTAGATCATATGTCCATTTATTGATTGAAATACTTCTTGATGTTAATTGTCTTGAGTTATTCACATACACTGTATATTTGTCCTCAATCTGATGAGTATCTACCAAAGATTTTATCTCAGTCTGTAGACTTTTTCTGTGCTATGCAGAAGCTTTTTAACTTTTCATTTCTTTCTTTTGGTTATTGAACTAATGAGATCTATTTACAAATTTGTTAAGTTTGTCTATAACTTGCATATTTCCCTATGTATTATTTTAGTACTTTTACAGTACAAGTTCTACATGAAAACTTTTCATCTATTTTGAGATGATTTCTGTACAGAGTGAGAGATAAGAATCATTTCAATTTTTATAATGTAGATATTCAGTTTTTTCAGCAGCATTGGTAAAAAGGCTCTTTTATCCATCAACATGTATTTTTGGTGCTTTGTTGAGAATCAGATTACTGTAGGTGCGTGTGTTTATTTCAGGGTTCACTATGTTAATCTAGTGATCCACATGTCTATTTTGATGCCAGTACCATCATTTTGTTACTATGACTCTTTTGAAGGTTTAGGATTTTGGGTATTATAATGCCTCCAGCACTTAGGATTATTTTGACTTGGGGGATAATTTACATCCATATGAACTTTAGAATTGTTTCTTCTAGTTCTCTGAAGAATAGTATTTTGATAAAGATTGCATTGAATCTCTAGATTACTTTCAGTAATATGGCCATTTTAAGAATACTAATTCTATCATTCCATGCACAAGAGAGGCCTATCTGTCAGTGGCTGCTTCAGTTTCTTTTTTCAGTGTTTTGTTACTTTCATAGTAAAGTTCTTTTACCTACATGGCTATATCTATTCCTAGGTATTTTACTTTTTTGAGGTTGCTATAAATGAAATTATGTTCTTGATTTCATTCTCAGCAAATTTGTTAGTAGTGTATTGAAAAAACCTACTTATTTTGCTAGTTCATTTTTTGTTTTCTGTTGTTTTGCTTCATTTGTTCTAATAGTCTTTTGGTGAAATCCTTAGAGTCTTCTAACAATAAAATTATATAATCTGCAAGAGGATAATTTAACTTCCTCTTTCATTTGTATCCTATGTATTTCTTTCTCTTTCCAGATTACTCTACCTAAAATTTAAAGTATCATATTGGGTAGTGATTGTGGCTATCTTATTCCTTTTCCTGCATTTGAATGAAATTCTTCCAAATTCCCCCTGTACTGTAATAGAGTTTTGTCACATATAGTCTTTATTTTGTTGAGATATGATCCATCAACACCTGATTGTGCTCTTATCATGAGTAAATAAATTATATCAAAAGTGCTTTCTGCACCTATTAAGATGCAGATGTGCTTTTTTTAATCCATGATTTTGTTTATGCGTTTTATTACATTTAGATTTCTTTTTGTTGAATCATCCTTGTCTTCCTGGGATTTGTATTCCACCAAATTGATTTTGGTGTCTGATCTCTCTCCAGTGACTTGGGGGAACCTAAAATTATTAACAACTTCAGCTCAACAGCTATTGGCTCAAATGGGGTTAGAATGCACTCCAGAAAATTTTGTTACTGCCTTGTTAGCTAAACTTATGCAAAACTCTATAAATGCTTTGATCCTAGTGATAATATTGTTCTGTTGTTGTACCCTAGCTGTGGGAAATCCAGTACAATCAGACTCCTTAATGTCTAGAACCCATTATAATATCTGGGTTTGCCTGGCTGAAATTGTTAATTCATCTGAGGTTTGTATGCACTAGGGTATTGATATGGGAAATGTATTGGGCTTCTGTTTTCTTCCTGTGTGCCATCCTTCACATGAAATTATAAATATGACAATATTCTCCAGATGAGGTATCCAACAACCAATATCCTATAAAGATTCCTATAATTGCAGAGTAGTCAGTTTGTTGAGGCCCCTAATGTTATAATGTTACTTACTCCCACTGTTGCTATAAAGGTAACTGAAACATGCTGAAATTCAAGGGTATATATATAAATGTGTTTTTTGGTGATGACCCTTGTTTAATTGTACCAAAGCTGCAACCATTGTGTATAAAAATTGTTATATTCCTTTGTCATCAGAATGGTTCTTTTCCTGTGGAGCATATACTTTTAATTATATACCTGCTAATATGTCTCATGGTACACATTGTTGTCTTAGCAGACTGTGTTTTTACCATCCCCACAGGATTCGATAGGCCACCATCCTACATAACATATCCATGAAAGATCTATTTCCCTTGATGAAAACTCTTATGATTCAGTAATCCTTCTCTCTAAGGCAGAATTTGAGGCTTTGATATCTTTCTTATTGGATATCTCTGCACTATCTCTCAGGGCTTATAAACAAACCAGGAAATTGTCCTATGCTATGATAAAAAATTTTAATCATACATCTATGGCAATTAATATGCTAAAGGAAGAACAAAAACAACATCATCAAGCTATTCTTGACAATTGGCCTGCAATTGACTGTTTATTTATTATTACATCATAAAGGATGTCAATAACTGAATAATATATGTTGTTTTAAGTGATAATAGTAATTCCATTAAAAAATTAGATTAACTTACAGACATCATTAAGAAGGTTCAACAGAGGTTCTGCACCAAAGTTCCTGCAGACCAGTGTGTGCACAAGATAAGCTCCAGGACCAACTTCAAGGGCCACTGTAGAAGCCCAGTCAAGGGCAGACATGAGACTGCTGGCTGCAAGCCACAGGGAACCCAGACCCAGGGAAGGACTGCCTACAGGAACCCCTGCGGGAGACCTGGCCTATGTGAGGCCTGGGACTGGTCCCAGTTCTGCACCAGAATTCCTGCTGGCCAGTGGGAGCCCAGGCCAGAGCCCAGGACTACCTTCAAGGACTGCCAAGGGAGCTCAGCCAAGGCCACTGCCACTGCCATCTTGAGTTACCTCCACTACTGGCACCATCATCTTTAGTGGCCATAGTGTCCATCTGAGGTCACCTGCTGGGACTGGAAGTGAACTCCAAGGTGAGATACAAGTAATCTGTAGTGTCACCAAAAGATTATAGGATAGAAACTGCAATACCTCAGATCAGCATTGCAAGAAAGGAAGATACAGAAAACATGAAAAAACAAAGAGAGAGAGTGCTCAAAATAAACCTAGATACTATAATAATAGAATTCATTGACAGCACAATTGATGAGATATCAGAGAAATAATTCAGAATGTATGTAATTCAAATGATCTGTGAATTAAAGAATGACTTATCTGAGCAAATACAGGCAACCATCAATCACTCCGACAGAAATAAGAGAGCAAATACAGGTAACAAAAGATTACTTTAAGAAAAAGCTAAAGATTAAAAAAAAAAAAAAACTCAGAAATTCTTCAAATGAAGGAAACAATACACCAAATAATAAACTCAATAGAAAGCATAACAAGCAGACTAGATCACTTGGAAGACTAAACCTTGGATAATGAATTCAAAATATACAATCTTGAAAATAAAGTTGACCATACAGGGAAGATGGTAAGAAATCATGAACAGAACATACAAGAATTACGGGATAGCATCAAAAGACCAAATCTAAGATTTATCAGGATAGAAGGCAATTTCAAACTAAAGGAATGCACAATCTCTTCAATGAAATAATATTGAAATTTTCCCAAACATGAAAAAAGAATTGGAAAATCAAATACAAGAGGCTTACAGAACACCAAATGTACAAAACAGATTTACACCAAGGCACATTATAATAAGGATTACCAGGGTACAGAATAAGGATAGAATTCTAAAAGCTGCAAGAGAGAGGAATCAGATTACATATAAGGGGAGACCAATTCTGATCCCAGCAGATTTTTTAACCCAGCCACTAAAAGCCCAGAGATCATGGAACAACATATACCAAGCTCTGAAAGAAAATGGATAACAACCAATCATTTTATATCCAGCAACACTGAGCTTTAGATTTGATGATGAAATAAAAACCTTCCATAATGAACAAAAGTTAAAAGAATTTACAGCAAGAAAGCCTGCACTGCACAGCATTCTCAGCAAAATATTTCATGAGGAGGAAATGACAAAAAACAATGAAAATATACAAAGAGAGGAACTACACTTAAAAAAAGTTCAGTCAAAGGAGAAATCAAGTAAAGGTAAAAACCAAATATAAACCAAAATGACCAGTATTATAAATCATATTTCAATAATAATTCTAAATATGAATGGCCTACACTCATCAATTAAAAGACATAGACTGACAGACTGGATATATAAAAAAAGACTCAATAATATGCTGCCTTGAAGAGACTCCTTTCACAGGAAAGGGACATCCACAAACTGAAAGTGAAAGGGTAGAAAAAACGTATCACTCACATGGACCATGTAAACAAGCAGGAGTTTCCATCCTCATATCAGATAAAGTGACTTCAAAACAAAGTTACTGAAAAAAGATAAATAAAGATATGTCATATTTCTTAAGGGAATCATACATCAATAAGGCATAGCAACCATAAATATCTATGATCCAAACAATGGGGCATCTATGTCAAACAAATCCTTCTCAACTACAAGAATCAAATAGACCACAACATAATAATACTTGGTGATTTTAACACAGCTCTCTCACCACTGGATAGATCTTCCAAACAAAAGTAAACAAACCATAGAACCCAATAGGGCCATTTGAAGAATATTAATTCTACCAGTCCATTCACAAGGGAGGTCTTTCCATCTCTCTGTGGCTGCTTCAGTTTCTTCTTTCAGTATTTTGTTATTTTTTTTAATTAAATTATTTTAATGCATTTCAAGTCATAGTACATATATAGAGCTCAATTATTCCATCTCTCTGATTGCAAAACCATCACATTCAAACCTCTTTGCTACACCCAATTCCCTTTCCCTTCCCCTATCTCTCCCCTGCCCCATCCAAAGTTTCTCCATTTCTCCTATATTCCCCATTCTCACCCACCTTATGTGTCAACATCCACTAATCAAATATAACATTCAGCATTTGTTTTTTTTGGGATTGGCTTACTTCACTTAGCATAATGTTCTCCAATTCCATCCATTTTCTTGCAAATGCCATAATTTTGTTCTCTTTTGTTGCTGAATAATATTCCATTGTGTATAGGTACCACAGTTTCTTTATCCATTCATCTATTGAAAGGCATCTGGGTTGCTTCAACATTTTAGCAATTGTAAATTGTGCTGCTATAAACATTGAAGTGGCTGTGTCATTGTATTGTGCTGTTTTTAAATCTTCAGGGTATAGGCCAAGAAGTGGGATAGCTGGGTTAAACGGTGGTTCCACTTCAAGTTTTTTAAGGAATCTCCATACTGCTTTCCAGGTTGGTTGCACCAGTTTGCAGTCCCACTAGCAATGTTTGAGTGTGCCTTTTTCACCACATTCTCACCAGCACTTGTTGTTGCTTGTATTTTGGATAGCTGCCATTTTGACTGTAGTGAGATGAAATCTGAGAGTAGTTTTGATTTGCATTTTTCTAATGGCTAGAGATGTTGCACATTTCTTCATATATTTGTTTATTGATTGTATATCTTCTTCAGAGAGGTTTCTATTCAGCTCCTTATCCCATTTAGTGATTGGGTTGTTTGTTATTTTTGGTGTTAAATTTTTTAGTTCTTTCTTTGTCCTGGACATCAGTGCTCTATCTGATGTGCGTGTGGCAAAAATTTGTTCCCAGAATGTAGGGTCTCTGTTCACCTGATTGATTGTCTTTTGCTGGGAAGAAGATTTTTAGTTTGAATCCACTCCATTTATTAATTCTTGATTTTACTTCTTGCACTATAGGAGTCTTGTTAGGGAAGTAAGGTCCTAACCTGACATGATGAAGGTTTGGACCTGCTTTTTCTTCTATTAAGCATAGGATCTCTAATTCCCAGGTCCTTGATGCACTTTGAGTTGAATTTTGTGCATGGTGAGAGATAGGGGTTTAGTTCCATTTTGCTGCATATGGATTTCCAGTTTTTCCAGCACCATTTGTTGAAAAGGCTGTCTTTTCTCCAATGTATGTTTTTGGCAACTTGTGTAGTATGAGGTATTCGTGTGGGTTACTCTCTGTGTCTTCTATTCTGTACCATTGGTCTACATGTCTATTTTGGTGCCAATACCATGCCATTTTTGTAACTATAGCTTTGTAGTGAAATTTAATGTCTGGTATTGTGATGACTCCTGCTTCACTCTTCTTGCTCAGAATTGCTGTGGCTATTTTGGGTCTCTTATTCTTCCAAATGAATTTCATGATTGCCTTTTCTATTTCCTCAAGAAAGGACTTTGGGATTTTATTTGGGATTGCATTGAATCTGTATAGATTTTGGGTAGTATGGCCATTTTAATAATATTGATTCTGCCTATCCAAGAGCATGAGAGGTCTTTTCATCTTCTAAGATCTTCAATTTCTTTCTTTAGTGTCTTGTAGTTTTCATTGTAGAGGTCTTTCACCACTCTTGTTAGATTATTCCCAAGTATTTTATTTGTTTTGAGGTTATTGCAAATGGAGTAGTTTTCCTAACTTCTCTTTCAGAGGACTTATTGCTGATGTATAGAAATGCATTTGATTGATGGGTATTGATTTTATGTCCTGCAACTTGCTGAATTCATTTATCAATTCTAGAAGTTTTATGGTGGAGCTTTTTGGATCCTTGAAGTATAATATCATCTTGTCTGCAGATAATGATAGTTTGAGTTCTTCTTTTCTATTTGTATCCACTTAATTTCTTTCATCTGTCTAATTGCTCTGGCTAGACTTTCAAGTACTGTATTGAATAAGAGTGCTGAGAGAGGGCATCCCTGTCTTGTTCCACTTGTTAGAGGGACTGCTTCCAATTTTTCTCCATTTAGGATGATGTTGGCCTTAGGTTTAGCATATATTGCTTTAAAAATGTTGAGGTATGTTTCCACTATTCCTAGTTTTTCTTGGGTTTTAAACAGGAAAGGGTGTGGCATTTTGTCAAATGCTTTCTCTGCATCAATTGATAGAATCATGTGATTCTTATCTTTAAGTCTATTGATGAGATGGATTATGTTTATTGATTTCCATATGTTGAATCAACCTTGCATCCCTGGAATGAACCCCACTCAATCATAATGCACTAGTTTTTTAATATGCTTTTTATGCAATTTGCCAAAATTTTATTGAGAATTTTTGCATCTATATTCATCAGGGATATTGGTCTATAATTTTCCTTTTTTGATGTGTCCCTGTCTGGTTTTGGAATCAAGGTGATAGTAGCCTCATAGAATGAGTTTGGAAGGGTTCCCTCTCTTTCTATTTCATGGAATAATTTGAGGAGTATTGGAGTTAGTTCTTCTTTGTAGGTCTTGTAGAACTCGGCTGAGAATCCATCTGGTCCAGGGCTTTTCTTGGTTGGAAGGCTCTTGATGGCATCTTCTATTTCCTTGCTTGTATTTGATCTGTTTAAGTGATGAATGTCTTCCTGGTTCAGTTTGGGTAGGTCATATGTCTCTAGAAATTTGTGTGTCTTCAGGGTTTTCTATTTTACTGGAGTATAAATTTTCAAAATAGTTTCTAATTATCCTCTATATTTTAGCAGGATCTCTCATGATATATCCTTTTTCATTACAAAGTTTAATAATTTGCGTTTTCACCCTCCTTCTTTTCATTAGGGTGGCTGAGGGGTTGTCAATTTTGTTTATTTTTTCAAAGAACCAGCTTTTTGCCTTGTCAATTTTTTGAACTATTTCTTGTGTTTCAATGTCATTAATTTCAGCCCTGATTCGAATTGTTTCCTGTGTTCTACTTCTTTTGGTGTTAGTTTGTTGTTCTTTTTCTAGAGATTTGAAATGTAGTGTCAACTCATTGATATGTTGACTTTTACATCTTTGAATATATGAGCTTAATGCAATTAACTTTCTTTTTAGCACTGCCTTTATAGTGTCCCAGAGATTTTTATATGTTGTATTGGAGTTCTCATTTACCTCTAAGAATTTTTTTATCTCCTCCCTGATATCTTCTATTACCCATGCATCATTCAAAGCAAAATATTGAGTCTCCAGGTGTTGGAGCTGTTTCTTTTTTAAAAACTGTTATTAATTTCTACTTTCACTCCATTATAATCAGATAGAATGCAGGGTAGTATCTCTATTTTTTTGTATTTACTGAGACTTGCTTTGTGGCATAGCATATGATCTATTTTGGAGAAGGATCCATTTGCTGCTGAGAAAAAAGTGTATTTGCTTGTTGAAGGATGGAATATTCTATACATGTCTGTTAAGTCTAGACCATTGATTGTTCTATTGAGTCTTGTAGATTCTTTGTTTAGTTTTGTTTGGAAGATTTATCCAGTGGTGAAAGAGGTGTTTTAAAGTCACCCAGTACTATTGTGTTGTTGTCTATTTGATTCCTGAAGTTGAGAAGGGTTTGTTTCACATACATGGCTGCCCCATGGTTTGGGGCATAGATATTTAAGATTATTGTGTCTGGTTGATGTATGATTCCCTTAAGCAGTCTGAAATGACCATCTTTATCCCTTTTCACTAATTTTGGTTTGAAGTCTATTTTATCTAATATGAAGATGGAAACCCCTGTTTGTTTACGCAGTCCATGTGAATAATAGTTTTTTTCCCCCATCCTTTCACCTTCAATCTGTGTGTGTCTCTTTCTATGAGATGAGTCTCTTGGAGGCAGCATATTGTTGGGTCTATTTTTTTAATCCAATCTGCCAGTCTGTGTCTTTTAATTGCTGAGTTTAGGCCATTGATATTCAGTGTTATTATTGAGACATGGCTTGTATTTCCAGACATTTTGGTTTATTCTTAATTTTTAACTTGACTTGGTTTCTTCTTTGATTTGCCTTTAGTGTATCTCTTCCCTTTGTAGGTTTTCATTGTTGTTTTTCATTTCCTTCTCATGGAATATTTTGCTAAGAATGTTCTATAGTGCAGGCTTTCTTGTTGTGAATTCTTTTAATTATTGATTATCATGGAAGGTTGTTATTTCATCATCAAACCTGAAACTTAATTTTGCTTGATATAAGATTTTTGTTTGGCATCCACTGACTTTTAGAGCTGGGTTGAGAAGTCTGCAGTGATCCTAATTGGTTTCCCCCTATATGTAATTTGATTTCTTCCTCTTGTGATTTTTAAGATTCTCTCCTTATTCTGAATGCTAGGCATTTTCATTATGATGTGCCTTGGTGTAGATCTGTTGTGATTTTGTACATTTGGTGTCCTGCAAGCCTCTTGTATTTGATTATCCAATTCATTCTTCATATTTGGAAATTTTTCTGATATTATTTCATTGAATAGATTGCTCATCCCTTTGGCCTGAAATTCTATGCCTTCCTCTATCCCAATAATTCTTAAATTCGGTCTTTTAGTGTTGTCCCATAATTCTTGGGTGTTCTGTTCATGGTTTCTTAATGTCTTAACTGCATGGTCCACTCTATTTTCAAGATTAAATATTTTGTCTTCATTATGTGAAATCTGTCTCCCAAGTGGTCTAATCAATTGGTGATGCTTTCTATTGAGTGTTTAATTTGGTTTATTGTTTCTTTCATTTTGAGGATTTCTGTTGGGTTCTTTTTCACAATCTCTACCTCCTTATTGAAGTAATCTTTTACTTCCCGTATTTGCCTATGTATCTCTTTATCAAAATGATTTTTTGCTGAGTGAGCTTCCTCATGTATATCATTCTTTAAGTCACAAAACATTTTAATTATGTACATCCTAAACTCCTGTTCTGTCATTTCTTCTGCTGTGTTGTCCATGGATTCTATATTGTAGTATGGTGGTTTGTTTGAGGGACTTTCTTCCCTTGTTTTTTCATGGTGTTTGTGTATCTTTCCTTCTAGCTCTGCAGATCCAAGTTGCCACAGTTTTTTTATTCTATAGAGTTATAGTTTCCCTGCAGGATTTCACTACCTCTCCTTTAAGGGGGAGACCAATATTGATAGATCTCAATACAAACAATATATAGTTTCAAACCAAGTAGCACCCAATAGCTCCTAAATACATTTACAGTTTAGTCACAATATACAGAAATTATGAGTTCAGTTAACAGCTATTATATAAACAATAGGTTTGCACAAGTGTCTACAGTTTCTGCTGGTGGGCTAGAGAGAATTGAGGGTGGGATGTAGGATAGGATTTTAGGGCAGTAAGAAGTGAGGATATAGGTATTAGATCCTAGAAATCATGAAAAAGGTATCCAAAAGAAGTTGGCTATTAGAAAGGAGAGAAAGAGTTAGGGAAGACCAGTAAGAAGGAAGAAAATTGAGTACAACTAACCAGGAGATATGAAAATTAAGAAAAATAAAACGTGTACAGATGAAAGTTATGAGACTATATAATACAACTGTAGTATACTAAACAGATATTCCAGTCTACCATATCCTACTGCATACAAAATACTTGGTTTCACAAATGTTGGGAATGAGAGGGCAGGAAAACAGTGAGAGAGAGAAAAGAAGAACGAAAAGAAAAGAGAAGAGAAAAAATCAAAACAAAACAAAATGACAAAAAAAGGAATATTAGGAAAAAAATAAAAAATAAAATAATAAAGTCTCAATGTAAATAAACAGGATTGCTTCCTTTCACCTCCAGTAGGTGGAGTTGTCTGTTGCTTACTGGTATCTCCCTGCTCAGGTGAAGAATGTCGCAGGTGGAGTCTCACCAAGAAGCCATCTGCTTCAACAACAGGGTAAAGTGCTGGACTGTTCCGTGATCATCGATGCAGTGGAGATGTTTTTACAGTGTGCTGTGTTGAAGTAAAATTCGTTGAAGTAAAGTTTGTCTCCAGATCCTGTCCAGCATCCCCTGGTATAGGAAGTTCTGCCCTGGTAGATGGGGATCCACACAAGAACAGAAGCCGGTGGTCCCGCGCAGGAGCTGTGGGTCCACAATAGCAAATGCTAGGGGTCCTGCTTGGTTGGGCAGGCACTGGAGCCAGGGATCCAGTGTAGAAGCAGGCCTCACCTGGGGCAAATCCTGTACTGGAGCCTTGGGCTGGGACTCCACCCACTTGCAGCTGGTGTTTGCCACTTGCGGCTGAAGTCACACTGCTTGTGAATGTTGTCCTTTGCAATTGCTAGTCCCTGGTGGCCCTGGGTGCACATGAGTGAAATTCCTGTGGAGGCAGCTATAGGATGTTGAACAGAAACTGGCCAATAGAGACGATGTTTCCACTACTTCAAACTCCAGTTCTGGAGAGACTAGGACCATCATGTCCATCTAGGCCACCATCATGGAACTGATCCAGGATTTTGCTATTTTCATGGCAGAGTTCTTTTACCTGCATGGTTATATCTATTCCTAGATATTTTAGTTTTTTAGAGGATGTTGTAAATTAAATTATGTTCTTGATTTCATTCTCAGCAAATTTGTTAGTAGTGTATTGAAAAAAACCTACTTATTTTGCTGAGTTCATTCTTATTTCCTGTTGCCTTGTTTCATTTGTTCTAATAGTCTTTTGGTGAAATCCTTAGCATCTTCTAAGCTATAATATTGTTAGTAAAATTATATAATCTGCAAAAGGATAATTTAACTTCTCCTTTTATATTTGTGTCCTATGTATTTCTTTCTCTTTTCAGATTGCTCTACCTAAAATTTAAAGTATCCTATTGTAGGTAGTGATTGTGGCTATCCTATACCTGTTCCTGATTTTGAAGGAAATTCTTTCAAATTTCCCCTGTACTGTACGAGAGCTTTGTCAAATATAGTCTTTATTTTGTTGAGAAATGATCCATCTACACCTGATTAGCTTGGTGCTCTTATCAAGAACAGATATTAAATTATATCAAAAGTGCTTTCTGCATCTATTAAGATGTAGATGTGATGTTTTTTAATCCATGATTTTGTTTATGTGTTTTATTACATTTAGATTTCCTTTTGTTGAACCATTCTTATACTCCTGGGATAAAACCAAATTGATTTTGATGTCTGATCTTTTCCATGTGTGTTGAATTCAATTTGTAACTATTGTATTGTGGATTTTTCTTTTTACATCTATGGTCACCAAGAATATCCACCTAGTATATTGTTTTGATGTGTGTATATGTGTGTATGTTCTCATTAGATTTTTGTGACAGGGTAATACTGGCTTTATTGAATGAATTTGAAAACATTCGTTCCATTGCTGTTATATAGAATGTTTTGAGAAGTAATAATGTTAGTTAAAATTTAAATGTTTTTAAAAATTCAGCAGGGAATCTATCCAATCCTGTGTGTGTGTGTGTGTGTGTGTGTGTGTGGCCAAATAATAAAGTCTTAATTTCTAAAAAATGCCTAAAATGTAACAGAGTATCTATTACTTCTAAAATTTTTCTTCAAGGAAAAGAAGATAATTAATACTGTTAATCATATTTTTCTGATATTTTATTTTACAATTAAATTAAACTAAATTAACATAAATGAGATTAATCTTCATAAATGTGGTTTCCTAAATAAATAAATTAAAAATTATAGCTAATGCCCAATTGCTCTCTCCTTCTTTTTTTCAATTGTTAAAGGAAAAACAGGACCCTACCTCAAATCTCTTCACTGAGTGCTAAAGTAGCTACCATTATCTTGGCACTGAGATTATTTTTGACTACTTTAAACATTATTAGCAATTCTCAATATATAGTAAACTTCTTCCTCATATTTCTATAGCTATGTTATCCCCTGACTTGGATTCCAATTTACTATCTCGTTTTTTTAAAACTTCAAAATCTTTTGTAGCATTGTACATCTCCTATGTTTGTCACTCAGATAAGCAGCCACAGCAAAATTTCTGGACCTTTAAAGGAAGGTAACACCCACATTGATGAAGCTGTTGAGATCCCTCTATCCTTTGTTTTCAGATGCTGTAAAATCCCCTGGATTTTTTTATCAAAATGCTTGCTCACTAATGAGAATATTTTCCATTTCTTCTCAACAGGTTCATGCCATTGTTAACAACTGTTTTCACTGTGGGCCTTTCATGGCTCCAATGTAGGAATCCTTTTATCCTTATTTCTTTCTCCGTGTTTCCATTGACACTCATTCTGGATTTATTTGGGCTAGTGCCCATGGATCTAAAAAGGAATCTGCTTACATTTCTCATTTATCACTCTGCTTTGCCACTATGGGCAATCATGACTGTTTGAAAAATGAATAACACCCATACATATATGTCTTATGCTGTGGCACAATTTTGCACTCATTGAAATATAATTTTAACCCATAAAATTTCTCATAATCCTACCAGACAAGCCTTGGTTAAATGAGTGCATTATACCCTAAAGACATGTCTCTAATAAAAAAACAAAACTAAAAAAAAAAAAGAGAGACCTAGCTCCTCTCATGTTAACAATGCCTTAAGCATTGCTTTATTTACATTTAAGGCACTCAACATGCAATATGAAGATAATACAATTGGCCATCTGCCCAAACAACCATTGCCAAAAATTTATTTAAAGTACAGGGTTCCATCAGACCCAGGATGGTGGAACCCTGTGCCTCTGATCGCATGTGAAAAAGGATAGACTGCTGTGCTTATATCAACAGGTCCTGTTTTGGATTCCAGCTGCATGTGTGAGACCTGTCAATCATGAGTTGCCATCAGGGACTTCACAACCTGATCCCCAAGTTTCATTTGACCCTGGATGAGGAGGATTCTGCCAAACAAAAAGATGATCACTATCCTCGAAAGAGAAGGAATAATACAAGAGGGCCCTTAGATACTCTATCTCCAGTGACTTGGGGGAATATAAAATCATTAACAGCCTCAGATGAACAGCTGTTGGCCCAAATGGGGTCAGAATGCACTCCGGCAAATTTAATTACTGGTTTGTTTGCTAAACTTATGCAAAACTCTGTAAATGCTTTGATCCTAGTGATAATATTTTTCTATTGTTGTACCCCAGCTGTGGGAAACCCAGTACAATCAGACTCCTTAATTTCTAGAACACATTATAATATTTGGGTTTGCCTGGCTGAAATTGTTAATTCATCTGAGATTTGTGTGCATTAGGGTATTGATATGGGAAATGTATTGGGCTTCTGTTTTCTTCCTGTGTGCCATCCTACATGAAATTACAAATATGACAATGTTCTCCAAATGAGGTATCCAAAAATCTATAAAGATTCTTATAATTGAAGAGTCCTCAGTATGTTAAGGCTTCTAATGTCATGATGTTACTTACTCCCACTGTTGCTATAAATGCAACTGACACATACTGAAATTCAAGGCTGTTTACATAAATATGTGTTTTTCTGGGTTGATCCTTGTTTAATTGTCCCAAGGAGGAGCCCATTGTGTATGAAAATGGTTATATTCATTTGCCTTCAGGATGGTTCTTTTCTTGTGGAGCATATACTTTTAATTATATACCTGCTAATGTCTCTCATGGTACACATTGTTGTCTTAGCAGAGTGTGTTCCTTCCATCCCCACAGGACTTGATAGACCACCATCCTGCATAACATATTCATGAAAGATCTATTTCCCTTGAAGAAAACTTATGGTTCAGTAAACCTTCTCCCTAAGGCAGAATTTGAGGCTTTGACATCTTTCTTATTGGGATCTCTGCACTAGCTTTCAGGGCTTATAAACAAACCAGGAAGTTGACCTGTGCTATGGTAAAAAATATCAATCATACCTCCATGGCAGTCAGTATGCATTTGAATGGACCATTATCACATCTTTGTACATATCACCTTGCAGAACAAATGGAGGGATAAGACAAATATAACATGATGCATTATTATTATTATTAACGTGATGCATTAATTATTATAAGTTAAATTAAAGATATATCCTGTTATATTCTGATATCTATCAGCTTTGACATTTATTCTCTCATAATCCTGCTTTTGTTCTCTGATTGTAGATCACATTTCTCTCCTTTAATCTGCATGTTTACATTGATATATGTACACATTACTTTTTTTTTAACCACAGATTGAACCCAGTGGTATTTAACCAGTGAGCCACCTCCACAGCCCTTTTTAATATTTTAATTAGAGATGCCAATGTTTCACTGAGTTGCTTTAGGACCTTGCAAAATTGCCAAGGCTGGCTTTGAACTCATAATTTTCCTGCACACAACCTCCTCAGCTTCTGGGATTACAGGCATGTGCCACCATGCCCAGTTTCTGATTTATTTGTGGTCACTGGAAACATAATCTAACTTTTTGAAATTTACCTGCATGTTTTATTAAACCTGTATTTCTGGTGTTCTTCAGTACATTTCAGTCATGTGACTGTACTAATCACAAACAAACAAACCCAAAAATTGAAGTAATAGTTGTCAAATTAAGCACAGTGATTCAGCTCCATACTAATTCAGCAGGAATATATGTTTTGGTTTTGTCTCATTCATGCTGATTATGTGTCCCTTTTCTTTTTTAGTATCTCATGAGATATACCCTTACTGGGAGGTAATTACACTTACACAGTGGAATACTATCCCATAAAAAGGAGAAAATCCTAGTTGGACATATTGGTGCAAGCCTGTAATCCCAGCCACTCTAGACACTGAGGCAGGAGGATCACAAGGTCAAAGACAGTCTCAGCACCTTAGTGAAGCCCTAAGGCACTTAGCAAGATACAGTCTCAAAATATAATATAAAAAGTTCTGGGGATATGGCTCAGTGGTTAAGTGCCCCTGGGTTCAATTCCTGGTACCCCAAAAATAAAATAAAATAAAATAAGAGATGGGGGGAATCCTGTTGGTGCTGTTTGTATATGAGGTGTTCCCACAGGCTCCTATTAATACATGAATATTCAAAGATAAAATGATTAGACTGAGAGTAGGAACCTAGTAAACTGGACTGTTTGGGAACTATAGGCAGGTGGGTGTGGCTAGAGGAGGTGGTTCGCTGGAAGCATGCCCTTAGAAGGGTTCATTTTCCCTTCGGACCCTTCCCCTTTTCTCTCTCTTCTTTATGACTGCCACTTTATGAAGCACTCCTCTACCCCCTTCAGCCATGATGTTCTGCCTCATCTTGGGCCCAGAGCAATGGAGTTGGCAGACCATGGAATGAATCTCTGAAATCATAAATCAAAATAAATTTTTCCTCCTCTAAGTTGTTCTTGTCAGCCAGGTATTTTGGTCACAATGACACAGAGGTGACTAACCTATCATCTGTGACAATATGAATGAAAGTGGGGGACAAAGTAAGGCAATCTCTAGGAGGAAGAATTTGTCAGTATTAAACAAAATTACCTATGCTTTATCCTTCAATACACAAATACAACTCTGAGGACTTTACCCTCAAGTTTAAAACCTGCTATATAAAAATGCATATGTATAAGTTTATTCAATAAAATACTATTTTTAGTTGCAAAATATTGGAAACTACCTAAGTGAACAAACATAGAAAAGTGAGTGACCAAACTATATTATGTCCACATTATGTGGAATGCAGTAGGCAACTATAAAATTAATTATTTAATAAGAAGAGTTTTAAGATCTGTACAAAGTAACTTTAAGGGTTTATTTTGAAGTGAAAAATGCAAAATACAACAGAATACATATAGTGTTGTGCTACCTTTGGGTACTGAAAGAAAAAGAAATAACATACATGTAATATTCCCCACAAAAGAAACCAGAAAACAGTGTGGGTGGTTACATACAAGGGCTAGAAAGTGGAGGCCCAAAGAATGAGTTTCTCTGAAAGTACAATCTTTTTGTAGAGTCTTGACTTTGGGGAACATGTTAAATTATGTTAAAAAGAAAACTCAAACTAGCAAGGACTGGAAGGGAACCCTTAAAATTAACACTATATGTTTATTTTAAATGAATAACTAAAACACATTCAAGAGAGGAATTTATCCATTTAACTTAAAATTGAATTTGGAAGAATTATCCAAATTCTAAAATTGAAATCCATCAGTACGAATGTTCACAATACTTTATTAAAAACCTTTTACTCCTTAGGAGATCTTTTGTGACTTTCCCTTTTTCACTGCTCATATTAGTTAATTGTGGCATTCAAATCCTTACTAAATTTTGTTCTATCAGCTGCAGAGATAGTGTAAAACAAAACAAGAGAACTCCCTGTATAATTGTGAATTTATTGTCTTTCCCCTTCTTTTTGAACCCTATCCCATAATCACTAAAATTCTTTCTGGATGGTTTAGACTTCCTATTAGAGAAGAAAAAGGTAATAGATATCCTCTACACTTATGAAAAAGGCAGCAATTGTTTCAACTATTATCCAAAATGTTTAAAAGCATCTATCTCAAAAATTAAACCACTTTTATAGACATACTCCAAAGTTTAACTGGTCCACATTCATAACTCCACATAGCAGACCAATTTGACTAATTACTCAGAGGTACATTTTGCAACTAATTCATACCACTGGGCACAAAGGAAAAGTAGCAATGCTCTACAACACATTTCACAGACAAATTACATGAGTTTTCTACAGCCCTGTGATACCAATTTTTGCAAACCCAAAGAATCTTGGTCCTGCTCTCTGGCAAATAGGGCAAATTTCATCCTTTCCTTCAGTACTTGTGGCATTATATCCTACTGAGATGAGACACTGCTTCAGAATCCGTCTCTTCATGCTCCACAGAGCCACAGTGGGCACTGACACCTGACCTAAAAGCCTATCCTCTTTGCTCTAGCAGAATTTTTGAGGATTTGGATGGGTACCTGTTCTCACAGTCAAATAGTTGGGGCAAATGCTTATATGCACACAGTCCTTCCTAGAATCTCAAAACTCAGATACAGAATCAGTCTTGAGTGTCACTCTCAGTTTTCAGTGAGGCATTGTCTCCCAATTTAGATCAGTCACACTTTCAAGATAAGTTTTGCTTCTCCACAAATGGCAGAACATTACCATGATCTCTTTACTATTCTATTACACCAACAAGCCTCTCAAGTACAGGAATGTGTGATTCATCTAGACGGCCACAGCAA
>PVHX01023162.1:0-26277 GCA_004024805.1 Geosciurus inauris
GCTCTTTGATCAAGATCTGTCAGGTACCAAGTGCTGGGAAATGTTCTCAATAGCTATTTTTTTTTATTGCATTTCATTTTTTAAACTAATCCACAAAAATTGTAGACATTTATGTGGTATAATGTGATATTTTGATACATGTATATATTTTATTTTATATATTCAAATAAGAATAAACTTGTCAATCTTCTTAAACATTTATCATTTCCTGTGGTAAAGGCTTATTTTTGTGAAACACATAATGTACTATTCAGTCATTCTACTGTGCAAAAGAACACTAGAATCTATCATACCTATGCAAATGCTACTCAGCACTTGTTGACAAACATCTTTTTGTTTCTCCCTTCCCCTTACATTCTCTAGTCTCTAACTATTCTACTTTCAATTTATATGGGAATCCACATGTGAGTGAGATTATGCATTATTAATTGTTCTGTGTCTGGCTTATTTCATTTAATATAATGATGTCTAGTTCCACACATGTTGAAAATGACAAAATTTTATCCATTTCTTGTGGCTGAATATTATTCCATTGTGTATATGTACATTTCTTTATTGACACATCAGTGGATGACATTTAGATTGATTCTATATCTAGACAATTAAGAATAGCATTGCATTAATCATATGAGTGCAGATGTCTTTTAGGTATACCGAATTCACTTCCTTTAGAAATAAACCCAATAGTTTGATTGTTGGATCATATGGGGATTCTGTTTTTAATTTTTTAAGAAACCTCCATACTTCAAAATAACTATACTAATTTATATTCCCACCAAAGAGTGAAAGGGTTTACTTCCCCCACACCTTCTCAAATACTTGTTACCATTTTGGTAATTCTAACTACAGTGAGGTAAATATCTCATTGTGATTTTTATTTTTATTTTCTTGATCATCAGTGTTACTGTGTATATTTCATATATCTATTGGCCATTAATATGTTTTATTTAGAAAAATATCTATTTAGGTTTATTGACCATTTTTAAGTTGAAGTATTTTTTCCATTGAGTTGTTTCTCATATATATATTTCATATATATATATATACACACACACACACACACACACACACACACATACACACACATGTGGGGGGAATATATAAGGATACTTATGAAGCTAAAGGGGTGTATTGTGGATAAGACTGTTAGATGTCTCAGACTAACCATCCTCCCTTCTACATATTAATAGAAATTTTAGCTAAATCTATGACTATTCACAATAAAAGGATCACATTTCCCATTGTTCCATAAATCCAGGCTTGAGAATGGCCTGAATTTTAGCCAATAAAGCATATTTGAAATTATAATTGACATAATTCAGAAATTCTTTGAATACAATCTTTGGCTTTTCTTTTTGGTCTCCTCCTCTACTCAGTTAACTAGGGAATAGCGATGGCTTAGAAAATACCATGGGAACCATCTTCTCATGACCTAGTAAATCATGCTTTCCAGAGAATCTTATGCAGCAGATACAATCTAGCATCCTTGGACATTTGTGTCTGAGCTGACTTTTAAGAGAGAGAAAAAAATAATTTTGTTTATACTGTTAAATGTGCAATTACTTTAACTGCTTATGATCAGACCTAATTCCACTTAATGCATTACTTCTATAACCCAGAAAGATATGGCCTTGATTTAAAATATTAAGAGATAGAGAAAACTTAAGATTAAAAAATGATTATGGACTGTGAGACTAAGGAATATTAATAGTACAGGAAGGTGGGTGTAATGGTCAATTTGAATTGTCAATTTGATTGGATTAAGAGATGCTGATGATTGGCTTGTGTGTGATCAATGGGTGTGTCAATGGGTGTGTTTAGGGATGATTGGCATGTGGGGTAGCCAACTGAAATGAAGACCCTCCCTAAGCATGGGCAACACTTTCCAATAGGATGATGGCTTGGATGGAATAAAAGTTGAAAGAATAAAGAAGCAGCACCAAATGCAAGCTTGATTCTTCTTCAACAGGTTCTTGATTACTGCTGCAATTATCTGAGGATATTGGATTCTTGTTTCTTCACTCTTCCAAAGCAGACTCTGCCAGTGATTCTCCAGAAGCCTTAGGTCTTGGACAAAGGTAATTCCTTTGTTCTGAGGCTTCAGCCTTGTGGACTATTTCCTCTTGTTCTGGGGCTTCAGCCTTGTGGACTATGCAGCTACTGGTTCTTCCAGCTCTCCAGCCTGCAGACAGCCATTGTGGATTATCCAGCTTCTGGTTATGTAAGCCAACCTAATGAGTCCCCTTTTAGTAATTATATTTCCTGTTGATTCTGTTCCTCTAGAGAACACTGACTAATGCAGAAATTGGTACCAGAAGTGGCTCAGGAGAAACAGAATTATAAGGATAAATTTCCTTAGTTGCTTTTGTGGGTTCTGGAGTTGGCTGTCTAAACTGATTAGACCTAAAGTTACTAAAGTCTGTCCTACTGGTACTGTGGAAAACACTGATACCCATTGTGTGAACTGTTTAAAGAGATTCACAAAGTAAATGCATTTGATGCTTCCAATTCACTATTTATAGAAAGCAAGGCATTTAGTGACTCTATACATGATACTTTCAAACAGTTCTGGAAAACTAAGAAATATGATGATATTGGTTGGCTGCTTTTGGCTTCTCTGGACAAAGTAACAAAGGAGAATTATGAGCTCCAAAGTTCAGTTTCTCAGCTGTAGTCATGTGTGACTGATCTGATAGCTGCTAAGTGTGTTCTGAAGAGAGAATTCTCTTGTAGCCATAGGGCTGAGGTTGCTGAAAACCATACACAAACCTTAACCCTGCAATTAGATAAATTAAGATGGAGTAATTACAGTTATAAATAAATAAATAAATAGAGAAATAAATAAATAAATAGAGAAAAGAAAACAGTTTTAGAATGTCAACCAATAAATATAGAAGGTACACAGGAGTTAAATATCATTAGCAGATACTAAATTAGTGGGTGAATGCTTGATCCAGATCAACATATTTACATAAATTTATACTACCTCCCTACAGATTTCTAATTAGTTTTAAAGAAAAAAATATAACTTTATACTAGAGAGACCTTGAGAATACCATCTTAGTCAAGCAATTAAAGTTAACCTTATTGAATTTTCAGAGAGGCCAACCTTATGTGCCTTTCTGAAATGATTCATCAAGATTAACATCCATAAATCATGTACTTATATACCAATGATGAATCAGCCAAAAGAGAAATTATAAAAACTATCCCATTCAAAATAGCATCAAAACACATAAAATACTTGGGAATCAATCTAACAAATGAGGTGAAAGAACTCTACAACGAAAACTACAGAACACTAAAGGAAGAAATTGAAGAAGAGCTTAAAAGATGGGAAGATCTCCTATGTTCTTGGGTAGGCAGAATTAATATTGTGAAACTTGCCATACTACCATAAGTGCTATACAGATTTAATGCAATTCTTATTAAAATTCCAATGACATTCTTCATGGTACTAGAAAAAGCAGTCATGAAATTTATTTAGAAAAATGAGGACCAGAATAGCCAAAACAATCTTTAGTGAGAAAAGTTAAACAGGAGAAATCAAAATACCAGACCTTAAATTATACTACAGAGTTATAGTAACAAAAACAAATGGTATTAGCACCAAAATAGGCATGAAGACAAATGAAACAGAATAGAAGACACACAGAGACAAATGCACTCAAGTACAGGTATTTCATGCTAGACAAAGGCACCATAAATATGCATTGGAGAAAAGATAGCCTCTTCAAAAAAATTGTGCTCAAAAAACTGGAAATCCGACTCAAAGTGGATCAAGGACCTAGGAATTAGACCAGAGATCCTGCACCTAATAAAGAAAAAGTAGGCCCAAATATCCATCATGTTGGCTTAGGAACCAAATTCCTCAATAAGACTCACAAAGCACAAGAAGTAAAGGCAAGAATAAATTAATGGGATAGTATCAAACTTAAATGCTTCTTCACAGCAAAGGAAAAAAATCAAGAATATGAAGAGAGAACCTACAGAATGAGAGAAAACCTCTGCCACCTGCACTTGAGATAGAGCGTTCATCTCCAGGATATGTAAAAACCTACCTAAGATTTCATCTCACGCCAGTCAGAATGGCAATTATTAAGAATACAAACAATAAGTGTTGGCAAGGTTGTGGGGAAAAAGGCACGCTCATACATTGCTGGTGGAACTGCAAATTGGTACAACCAATCTGGAAAGCAGTATGGAGATTCCTTAGAAAACTTGAAATGGAACCACCATTTGAGCCTGCTATCCCACTCCTCGGTCTATACCCAGAAGACTTAAAAACAGCATACAGTGCTGCAGCCACTTCAATGTTTATAGCAACTCAATTCACAATAGCAAAACTGTGGAAACAACCTAGATGCCCTTTGATAGATGACTGGATAAAGAAACTGTGGTATATATACACAATGGAATATTACTCAGCAATAAAAGAGAATAAAATTATGTCATTTGCAGGTAAATGGATGGAGTTGGAGAATATCATGTTAAGTGAAGTAAGCCAATCTCAGAAAACCAAATGCTGAATGTACTCATTAATAAGTGGATGCTGATCCATAATGTGGGGAAGGACATGGGAACAATGGTGGAACTCTGTTCACAGGGGTGTAAGGGGGGAGGGGGCATGGGGACAGTAAAGGTGGTGGAATATGATGGTCATCATAGCCCTAACTTTATGTATGACTGCATATATGTTGTGTACAACTTACAACTGCATATATATATGTACAACTTACAACTAGAGAATTGATATGTTATCCTCTATCTATGTACAATGAATCAAATTGCACTCTATTATCGTGTAAGCCTAAATAGAACAAATAAATAAATTAAATATGAAAAAAAAAGAACTCAAAAACTTAACACACACACACACACACACACACATGGGCAAAGGAACTAAACAGGCACACAGGAAAAAATACAAATGGTCTACATATGTATGGAAAATGTTCAAGATCTCTAGCAATTAGAGAAATGCAAATTACAACTACAGTGATATTCCATCTCCCTCCAGTCAGAATGCAACTACCAAGAATACAGGTAACAATTGTAAGGGTCTGGCTGTGGAAATGTACAAGACAGCAAATTTCTTCCGGTGAGCACACTCCCAGAGAATAACAGGCATTTTGTTTTCCACAATTGGAAATTCCTGCAGTCTCTTCCAGGAACTAATAAGATAATTAATACATGCTAAGATGCTTAGCTGCTATAGCAATGCCCTCCATGAGGAGGCTCTGTGTTAGAGTCTTATCAGCCCTGACCTTGATCTCAGGCCCATAGATCCTGGGAATGAAGGAACTTTCTTGCTAGGTAACTACAATGTTTCACCAAGCTCCACTGCTCCTGGACCTACCCATCCAACAGTAACTTCAAACAATGGACTTTCTTGAGAGCTATACAATGCTCCTAACATTGCATATAGTAATGATAGAATGTAACTGAGAAATAAGCTACATAATGTTGCTGATTCTGTAACCTGCTTAATAATACAATGAACAATAATGTACTAATGATCCCAATGACCTAAAGTGACTTATTGATATAAATAAAGCTGGCAGCTCAGATCATCAGCTTTTTTCTTTTCACCCTGGCACCTTGTCTCTGTGTCTTCTCTTTTGATTTCATTATAAACAATAAATTGTTGATAAGTATGTGGGGGAAAATGTCCACTCATACATTACTGGTGAGACTGCAATTTACTGTGCAACCACTCTATAAAGCCATATGGAGACTCCTTAGAAAATTTAGAATTCAACCACCATTTGACACAGTTATCCCACTCTTCAGCATATTCCCAAAGGACTTAAAATCAGCATACTACAGTGATGCAGCTATATCAATGTTTATAGCAGCTTGATTCACAATAGCTAAGCTGTGGAACCAACCAAGGTGCCCTTCAACAGTTGAATGGATAAAGAAAATGTGGTACATATACACAATTGAATATTACTCAGCCACAAACAAGAATGAAATGATGGCATTTGCCGATAAATGGATGGAACTGGAGACTATGATGTTACATGAAATAAGACAATCCCAAAAAAGCAAACATTCTCTCTGACATGTGGATGGTGACACACAATGGGATGATGTGGGGAGAATAGAAGTTCATTTGATTAGACAAAGGGGAATGAGGGATGGGAATAGAAACAACAGTAGAATGAATTGGACATAAATTTCCTATGTATGAATATACAACCAGTGAAACTCCACATAATGTACAATAGCAAAAATGGGATTATAATTAGAATGTTACACTTTGTGTATGTATAATATGTTAAAATATACTCTACCATCCTGTATATCTAAAAAGAACTAAAAAAAAAAAAAACAAAGGAAAAAATTCACTCCTGCATGGTGGAGATATAATGGAAACTTTGGAGATAATTGATAAGATTGAATCATTTCATTAGACACTGTATTATATCACTGTAAAACTCTCTCAGTTTTGATAACTGAACTGTCAATGTCAAAGAATGTCCTCTTGAAGAGTTTAGTAATAAATGACTTGGGAAAAATTCATGGATATGCATATCTATACTTAAATTATGTTTACATATTATATATTTTAAAATGACACCAGATATAAATGAATAGCAACTCTCAATAAAGTGTATATACAGTATTTGCATTATTATAGCAACTTTTAAAATTATATTAAAATCTATTATAACAATAATTGAATTATATGTAAAGGTAAAACTAAAAAGAAACACTGAGTCAAGATATTGTCTTTCAGATTAAGGCTTTAGCACATGCTGTTTCTTCTGTTTTGAATGCTTTTCCCATCTGATACTACATCTAATATTTTTCTACTTTATGTACAGATCTGAGCCTAAGTGACACCTCCTGAGAAGAGCTTTCCTTGAATCCCTCCTGGTTTAAATGAATTATCTTTTATTTTACTCATAAAGCTTTAGCATTTGTACGGCACAACCAACATATAATTAGATGTTTAATATTATGATTTGTTATTCTGTGAGAGGGCAAATTTTGCATATTTTATTCACAATGAACCTCGAAATTAGCAATATCTATGTATGTAGGCAATTGAGAAGTTTTGGCAAATAAATAGCTAAAATAGCCTTATTTTTAGATGTGCACTACGTTTAGGTGTACAAACTTAAGTGCCTTAGATTAAGGTAAATATGACAATAATGTAGATATGGGCAATATACAGATATTTTAGAATACTGGTGGTGATTTAAAATTTAGGGCCCAAATTATCTTATATTTATTATTTAAGTTATTAATGTCATAATTTATAAATATTTATAAAAATTATTGGCAAGTAGATTTTAAAAAATTGAAATTAGTTACAAATTTATAATTATACTAGTTTAATAGTCATTTTACTATCAATAAGTTTTCATATCAAGTTAAACTCAATTTAGGTTATTATAATCCTAAAATAATGTCCAATATAAACCAAATACCATCTTGGAAAACTCTTCAGACAAAATATATTCAGAGCCTCAGTTATTTGATGTTTGGTATCACTAGACATCATTAAGTATCACTTTCTTGATATTTAAGAAAATGTTATGTTACAACTTTAAACACAGAAAATTATGCATACTACAATAAAAATGTTATTGTATCCTGCCTTTTACCCCATTAACTTGTTGGAGAGTTTGTTTACAGTACTTTCTCACAAGCATAGGTGTATAGAAAATTAGGGCAATGTTCTAAGTTTAGATTTATTTTCTGACTTCTCTCCCACTTAAAAACAGTGAGCATTTCTCCATATTGTTTTTAAAAAGAAATGTCCTGTGAATATATATTAGTGAACAATTCCAAAACTATACTGAATTAAACCAAAAAAGATTTTATTTTTGCTCATATTTCACACCCTAAACGTCCCTGGCCCTCCCATATAATTGTCCATTAAAGATTGAAACCAACAGATTATAACCTGTTTAAAATTTTCTACATGGTTGTTGTAAAGAAAAGTAAAAGATACAAAGAGCACATTGGCTTTTAAAATTTCTTACCAGAAGTTTACAATCAGCATAACTCACATTGATTGCTAAAGTTAGTTACAGATAATGATGTAGTTCCATAGGGGGAAAAATGATAATCCTATTGCATACCCAAAATGAATCAGAAAAGCCTTAAAGATTTCTATACTTTTATTCTTTTTCCTATACAGCCTCTTTTGAAACAAAAAAAAGAAAAAGTAAAAACTTCTAACCAGTTAAAACAAATCTCAAAGTTCAGGATCTATAATTACCACTCCTAATCTCTTCATTACAAGTACTTAATTCTCTTGACTCAGAGATCTAAGACTAAAATAACAGATTGCCTGTCCTTCACAAGCTTAAAATTTAATATGTAAATCTGGAAGAAAATGACCAGTGTGAAAACTCCCATTCATTACAGGAAAATTTGGAAACAGGTTCCTAGAAATTCTGCAAATTACTGAGCAGTAACTGTGAGTTAAGAAAAATTACCATATTTTACTCACTGAAATAACACCTTTGTCTATTGTTCTTCAGAACCCTTGAGTTCCTCCCTCTTGGAGGTGCATCTATTTCTTTATCCTTCTTGACTCTATGTACCTGAAGTGGGCAGGAGAAAATACAAAAACTTTTTCAGTTTTTTCCTACTTAAAGAAGGTTGGAGTTCTAAAAGGTACTTTACATTTCAAATAGGCAGATGCTTCTTTAGTCCAGATTCATGCTTTATTTGGCAGTATAACTTCCTTTAAAACATAGCTTCTTATCTCTTTGATCCTCTTCTATTGCATGCACCAATGCCAATTCCATAATTCTCATCAAGACATCTTGTTCTCTACAAATTTATTTGTAGGTTTATTGGTACAATCAATCATCAGCAGGATGGTTTTCCTTGAACCATTTATTTCAACTGTGAGGTGATATATTAGGTGCTATTTTAATCCACTCAAAGTTTAGTAAGAAGCAATTTTTTTTACATCCTTGTACTCATTCTTATTCCTACAAATTGCATTTTAATTGTCCTTTGTTACTCAAAGAATTTCCTCCCTTTTTTACACTTTATTTTTAATTTCCACTTGAAAACAAGGAATTTTTTCAGAGTTGTTTTGTTATACTTTGTCAAATATATGCCATAATCATGCACACTGTTTTCCAACCTCTTTATCTAGAGTCACAATCATTGTGTTCATTTATCTGCCTTTCAAACTATTGAAAAAGTGATAGTTTTCTCAAATGTTTCTTATTGTGTGGCATAGCATGGATCACTATGGTTCCCATCTTTAAAACTGATTTCCTTATACCCTAATACCTGACCCTATGCCAATACCTCCTATTTTAATCTTTTTCTTAACATCAGAATCCCTCTATTGTTTACTAATTTCAGTAATCAGGACAAGCTACATTATACTTTAGTTAAAAAAATCTCAAAAATATCAGTGACTTTAAATAAGAAAGTTGTTTTAGTCAGCCATTTTGCTTCTGTGACAGTTTTCATTCTCCATTTCCTTCTGTTCTTTAGAGTCCTTATTTCACTGCTGGGAACAAGCTTTCTAACAAGTGTTTACCCCAACAACTTCCACAATGATAAAGGAAATTTTAAAAATTGAAACAATAACAATATTTCCACTACTAAAATTGGTGTTTCAAAAGATAAAAACTCTCAGAATTGGCAAAAGCTCATGAAACAAATATTCACATTTACTATGTACAATGTTAATAGGAATGTGAAATGAAGAAAGTTATGTAGGAAAAGTCAGTCATATTTATTGATCTTTAAGTCTGCTAAGAAATTTCTTTTCCAGGCCTGACAATACCATTGCTAAAACTATAAGCTGACATTTGGATACATATTCATATATGTAAAATTCTCTGCAAAATTTTTTGCAATAATCAAACCAAAAGAGGCAAATATTCAGCAATATAAAAAAGTTTAAATGCATTTTAATATTCCAGTATAGTGCAGTTCAATCTGCAGCTAAACTATATTTTTAAAAATCATAGGATATTTTCAGAATATAATATACATAAAAAATTGTAAACTCCATGAACAGAAAAAAAATGAAAAACTTAATATTCTAGTAATGATGAATTCCAAATATAGTGAATTTAAGGATGAGTTATTTTCCATAAAACTGTTTGCTTTCACTAAAATATAATCAATGAATCATATTATTATTAAAAGAGAAAATATTATTAATAACCATATGTGACAATGATTAGATTTTTCTTTTGACAGAGAAAAATAATTTCTTTAGCTTTTGAGAATCCAAGTTTATGTCCTACCATGGAATAGTCTATGACCGCTGTCCCCAGAACTAGAGCATAGCTTCATATCTCTGAATATTCTTTTCACAGAAGTGAAAATTTGCATCTGAACTAAAATTACTCAAGTTTTTGATAACTTAACATTTTAAAGATCTGCGAATGCTTTGGTCAGTAAAAGCAAACTTTGTTTCAGTGCTCCTGAAGCTCATGGTCTAATAAGTAAAGGCATTTATCAAATTCTGATTTAAAAGTTAACATGCTACAAATTAGAGGTACCTGATAAGTAAGCAAAATTGTGAACATTTGACTAAATCAGGGAGATAAAAAAAGTATCCTAAATAAACAATTAGGCCTTTACATTCAGTATTAGGTAAAGATGAGTGGAAAGAGTATTCTAGATAGAAGGATCAGTGTGCTCAAATGTTCTGGGTTGGAAGGAAACACACCATAAGTAAGCAAGGACTGTATACCTGAGAAGTGAATATCTTTATTTGCTAAGCAATGAAAAGCACCTTATGATCTAGTGTGAGAGAGTAGAATGATGGTGTTTGCATTTAACATGATTACTCTGTGTTTCTTAAGTAAATTACAGAGAATTGAAAGGAGTGCATACATGGGAACTGAATAATAAGTTAGGTACAGGTAAAAGATGATGGCACTAGTAATGTAAAACTGGAAAGAAATGAAGAGTGGGAGGCACAAAAGAATAATGACTGATAAGCCTTGGTAATGATTTCCATATGTGTAATTATGGACAGGATGGTATAAGATATGGTTCCTGTTTTCTGATTTGTATATGTGAAGAAAAAGTTAATTCTTTCATTAAACTAGTTTTAGAACAGGGCTTTGCAGTGAAAAGATAGTAAATGTTCAGCTTTTGAATGTGTTGAGTCTGAAATGCTTTTCAGACATTCAATAAGACATTGCAATAGTATATGCAGGTGTTTTAGTCAGCTTTTTCACTGTCATGATTACAAGGCCCAACCAGAACAACTGCAGAGGAGGAAAAGTTTATTTGAGGGCTCATGGTTTCAAAGGTCTGAGTCCATAGAAGGCCGGCTCTATTTCTTGGGGCTCGAGGTAAGGCAGAACATCACCGCAGAAGAGTGTGGCAGAGGGAAGCAGCTTATATGGTGATCAGAAAACAAAAGAGAGGTATCCACTTGCCAGATAAAAATATATACCTCAAAGCCACGCCCTCAATTCATACCCAGCCACTTTAGTTACTGCTCAGTTAATCCCATCAGGAATTAATTTGCTGATTAGATTAAGGCTATAACCCAATCATTTCTTCTTTAAAATGAGATTCAATCATTGAGCTAGCTTAAGCTAGAATGAAGCCAAACTACTTGTTCAGAATAGTTTCAAAGAGTGTGTACAATGAATTTTTATGAAAGGATGAGGGAGTGAAGGGATTGAGGATTTGGGTTCTGATGGAAGAAATTTTGGGTTGGGATAATTGGTTATTTAATCATGAAGATGTAAAAATCCTTAACTAAGAAATAGACAAGATGACTGTGGAAGAAATAGTATACAAGTAGGAAGGTAAAAAATCCAAGCCTTCCTAACTCATCTGACATGGTTAAGAAGAAATTAGTATGACTTGAACCCAAGGAACACAGTGGATTGGGGGACTTCTGGAAAACAAAGGAGTTTATAATTTAGTAAGCATATGTTGTGTTTCCTTAGCATTATTTTCTGGACAGAGGAAGAATTTTCTAACTATTGGTATAATTCAATAAAATCATGAAAGCCCGGAAAATTAGAAAATCACTTCAAACATTATTACCATTTTTAAGGATAGAGAAAGACTCAGTATGCTCAATGAAGTACTTGTTTCTTATAGAGGAAGATTCTTGACATCACCCTCATGAAGGCCTCCTTCATATCTTTATTTCTAAGGCTGTAGATGAGAGGGTTCAACATGGAGGTGATGATCCCATAGAAGAGAGAAACCATCTTTCCCCAGTCCTCAGAGGTAGATGAAGGTGGTTGTAGGTACATATAAATGCCTGTTCCAAAAAAGAGTGACACCACAACCATGTGAGACCCACATGTCCCAAAAGCTTTCTGCCTTCCTTCTGCAGACCTGATTTTCAATACTGCTCAAGCTTTTATGAAGCCATAGGAGATGAGGATTAATGTCACTGGAATTAGCAGAATTAATACACTAAAGAAAAAGAGTTCAGCCTCAATAGGCTTTGTGTCAGCACATGACAACTTGAGAAGGGCAGGAACCTCACAGAAGAAGTGGTCCACTTCCTGATGACCACAACGTGGCATGTTCAGTGTCAGGGAAGACTGCAGCATTGAGTTGCTGAATCCAGTGAGCCACGAGAAGGCTGCCATCCTTAAGCAGAACCAACGGTTCATGATGACTACGTAGTGGAGGGGTCTGCAGATTGCCACGAATCTGTCAAAGGACATAACAGCCAAAAGGAGACATTCTGTGGCCCCTAGGGCCAGGAAGATGATGAGCTGGGCCACGCAGCAACCATAGCTAATTGTCTTTTTGTTGCGACAAATATTTGCTAACATATGAGGGACTGTGCTTGTGGTATAACAGAGATCTAAGATGGAGAGATTAGTGAGAAAGAAATACATGGGTGTGTGAAGTTTGGGATCCAGAATGCACACAATCATGATGGACACATTGCCAAAGATGGTGAATGTGTATGATATTAACAAAACTACCAAGAGGGGCATTTGCAACCAGGGTTTGTCTGAGAAACCAAGTAGAATAAATCCTTTTGGGGAACTGTCATTTGCCCAGCTCATGGTAATACTTTTTATTCCTAAAAAAATAGAGAATAAGAAAATAATAAATAGGTCAATAGATATTTGGAACTGAATTGAATTTAGATTAATCATGATGATTAGCACTGCACCAAATATAATTTACATTAAAAAATACTTAATACTTCTGAAATACTTATCACTTGGTAAATTTAATGATAAAGCACACTGTTATGAAGTGACAATATATAAAATTACATACATAACGCATGGAAAATTATAAATGCTCAATATATTTCAACTCTTCTCTCATCACCTCTTACTCTACCTCAATAAACATCTCCAATAATAAATACCATTTTAAATCCAATTATTTTAAAATCAGATTTAAAATGCTGAGCAATATATAGGTTATAAGCATTTCATATAAATCTGTAACTGACCTAAAGCAATGAATCTAAATTTGGTAACATCTTCACAAAATAATTAGAGTTATTTTCCTCTAAATGACATGTATGCAACTTCATTCCCACCAAATGTAATACTGAGTATTAGATGCTTTGATTCCAGATAATAAAATTAAGGCTTATTTGTGAGATAGTAATGATCAAAGTTGACATCTCTCTACTTAAAAACACTTTGATGAAAATAGGAAAATTAATAACCTAATCATTGTTTGACTCAACATGGCAGACACTGCTCACTGCTTGAAATTTTATTCTCACTAAAATGCTGATAAATAGATATGATTTACATTTTACCATTTTTGTGACTCAGTGAGAATGAAAAATTTGCACACTTAGTAATAGTAAGACCAAAATTCAAATCCAGTATTAAAGACTATGTTTTCTTTCATATCATTTTTCCTTCCAATTTTACAGATAGTGAGACAAAAATGGCTACCTATAACACAACACTGAGATGATTTACACCATTTGAATTTTAGAGATGTAGCTAAGTGATAGAGAGCATTGGTTTCAATCTCCAGTACTGCTGGCAGACTTAAGAAAAAAGATAAAACAAGATTTGGTACACTTTACCACAGAATGAAGTGTCTTTTCCAGGGTGACAAACACTGAATAATGAAGTATAACTAGACAACGGAAAGTCTACATGAGAATGAACAGATATGGACCTAGCATATATAATTCTTTCCATTATATGTGGTTTCAATTTTGACTTCTTAAGCTACAAATAGACATCATTCTTTGGCAAATAATAATAATACACCTACATTTGAAAGATATAAAAGAATATGAGTTTAGAATTTTTAAAATCTATTCTAATTAGTTACACATGGACTTTTTTAGTGTTCACAAAACTTTAAACTTTTTATAAAGAAAGACTATATGCAAAGATAAAAGAAATTACAAGATGAGAAAATATATATATTTTAAATATATATTAAATATTTAAATATATTTAATATTTTATTTTTAATATTTAATATTAAACTATTATTTATTTTTTAGTATTTAATATTTAAATACATATTAAATATATATGTTTTAAATATATATTAAAATATATATTATGGAAAAGCTTAACATATTAAAAATAATTATTACCTTATAATAATAAAATACAAAATATTCAAAAGAAATAAGGAGCAACAGGTATAAATGAACAATTTGGGGCAGGATAAAAATATAATATAATGGTGATAAAAGTTATACAACTTTCACACCATTAAAAAATCAAATAAAAATGATGAGGAAACTATTATATTGCCTATTCATTTGATAATGTAGAAAAGTATCACCAGAAGTTAATTTCCATCAATACCAGAAAGGTTCAACAAGCCAAAGGTGATTCTCTTCATGGAATATTATGTAGCATTAAAATAGTAAATTATATCTCTCTGCCTCTATAGACCTCAAAATAAGTCAAAAATATGGTTAAATGAAAAAATTAGAGGTGGAAAATCATGTGAATAGTAGTATCTCATGTTTTTAAACTTTCTTCAAAAATATTTAAACATGCTTGTTTTGTTGACCATATGAGGGAGATGTGGCATAAACATAATGCTAACATTAGTCATCAGAAGAAATTGATGCTAGAAGGGTTTTGTGAGTGTGTGAGTGTGTGTGTGTGTGTGCACTTGAACACAGATATGTGTATACAGGGATGGTTATTAATTTCTGGGGATACTAATTTGTAAAATTTAATATATTACTTTTATAATTTACAAAATAACATTAGGAAAAAAATTAATGATTTAAGGTGAATGAAACTGATCATACCCTATGTTAGAAAGAACATAAGCAAATGCATTAAAAAAAAAAAACAGTAAGCCACTATTGCAATACCTTTTCCAAATAAGAAATATAAATCTACCACAAAATGTAAAGCATAATATAATGAGATCTATGCTGGGTGCTTTATAATAAATACACTGTCTCACAATTCCTTGGCCCAAACTAATGCCAGAAGCACAAGCAAAATTGCAATACCTTTTAAAACAGTAGGAAATGGGTTAAGCTATGAAACATCATTAAATGTATCACATAGCTATACAGACACCACACACACACACACACACACATACACCACCTCTAACTACTGAAGAGGAAAGAAAGGCAAAATTTAGAAAACAGCTACCTGTAAGTGTTCAGATTGAAGGCAGGGAATGGCAACAGTGGCCACATCACACACTAAAAAATCTCTCTGCACTCTTTTCTGTGGGACTAAAACAGTCTCAGAGTTGTAAAGCAGAAGAAACCCTCCTGCTAACCCTGGTTTGGAGGGGTAGGGATGTGTAGCTGAATTTGCTGGAAGAATTAAGTCTCCAAATTTGAGTTGAAGATTAGGCACATGCCTCTGCCTATCCTTTCTTACCCTGTCACTTCAACAACAAGCTTTCCAAATATTCCACCAAGCAATGGCAAAAAAAAAAGTGAGCTGTTAGAATCTTTGCCTCTCTGGAGCTAGAATCTGCTAGGGCTTTACTTCTGAGCTGTGTGATACTGGACCAGTAGATGAACATCCTTGTGCCGTGTATACATAATTTTAATCATTGTGCTGATCAAAACTGAGTTATTGTGAAGCTCAAATGAGGCAATGCACACAAGTCTGAACTTTGGACAGTGCCTGAAACATAGTAAGAATTTAAAGAATGTGAATTAGTTATCATTTACAGTGTGGGTAATAGTAATACTAGTAATGATCATTAACAGTAATAGTATCATTATCTCTGTTTTATATGTAGAAAAACAACTTATAATTTTTTGGTTCTAGTGCTTATTATACTTCTATTATATTATAATGTGAAATAACTAAAAATATAAGTCATTGTGTCTTTGTTTCTAGCACAAGACCTAAAATATAGTATTCCATGAATGGAAGGCAAGTCAATGGTAGGAAATACCAGATTACCTGAATGAAGGCCATGGGATTGAAGACAATTCTACTCAGCGATTGTTGTTTTTTCTTTTTCTATTTCTATTTTCCTCACATCCTATACTCTGCATTTCATTTTACATGGCACTGGTGCTAGCTCACCTACCAATTACTCTTTTAGGCTGTTAGAAAATGAACTCACCCTTTAACAAGAACATGTTGATTCTACTGTCATCTTAACTTTTGTCCTATTTGTTTATCCTACATCAATTTTAAAAGAGCCTCAAATACCACTCATTCTTTTTTAAAAAACTTAAGAAAATCCCACTAACACTTTGGAGAAATATATGTGGAGATATAATGAGAATAATATGTTCACTCAAAAGGATAAAAAGATAAAAAGAACGGGTTCCCAGGAAACAAATCAGATACTCTGTTTATTTAATGCATTTCAAGATATGGCTGAAATGATGTTGAGATACTCTTCCTATACATGGTAGCATGATTCTCTGGAATAGAAACCACTCACCTCTTTTGTGGGGGGCAGGCTCCCTGGATCCGGGAGCCGCCCTGCCCTTTCGAGATGGCAACCTGGCTATATGCCAGAAACTTGCAGTATACAGATGGACAACTTAAGGAAGTGCACAGCATTGGCTGGCGGTAACGTCACTGTGCATGCTTGGCTCGTGGGCATTGCCTGCTCTGATACACGCCTGTATTCTGCTCATGCATTCCCCTTGTGCTTGATAATGCTATTCCTGCTAATTGGTTGTAACTCTGCTCAGTAATACTTCCTGCTGTATGAAAAGGATATAGAAGGAGGCTGGGGGAGAGAAAGGGAGAGAACAAAAGAGAACCTAGGAAGGCAAGAAGAGCACTCAACAAAAATAAAGATTGTTTTCTGAGAACAATGGCGTGATTATTGTCTCCTGCCGGCAGGCGATGATACTTTTTCTTAAGTGTCATAGTATCCATGCCTTTGTGCCATGGGCAAAAAGAAGTCTGGTCCAAACTCAGGTTGATAAATGCAATGACTCTTTGCACTTTCAACCTCTGGGTCATTCTTACTCAACTATTTTCTTTTTGCCCACAAATTGAGAATGAAACCAACACAAAACCTGGACTGCATCAAGAACATATGAGAAAAGTCCTTATGATGAAGTGAAAGTGTATTGTAGTTACTGTCTTCAATCACTGGGGCATTTTTGACTGGCATAGGCTCTGCTCACCATATTTATAATAGATTTCTATAAGAAGTTGATTTTATAGACATGAGCAATATCATTGTTTGTACCTTTGAAAAGAATGTGGCTTTAAACAAAATCAACCAATATTTACAGTGCTATGTCCTCTATTTCAACCCAGGGGATTCTGAGTCCCTGAAGTTTAATTGGTCACTGTGTCCAAAGAGGAACTCAGTGAACTCTATTCCCAGTTGCCCTGGCAGCATAATACTGGCACAAATGTAGTTCAAAAATACTAAAACATAGATGAAAACTAGATTCATAAAGAATAAAACATTAAGAAAAGTTCAGAATTGTTTAATTAGGGCAGCACTAAAGTAAATGACTTTATAGCCCCAAATTGCTTTTATATGGTCTCAGGGTGAAATAGGGAGTCTTTTGTTGGTGTATAGGGAAAAGCAGTATTTCTATACTCCATTGATTTTTATAATAAATAAGTTTGAACTAAAAATGCCTGAGATATTCAGGTTAAGAATATGCACCAGTAAAAGATGAAATTATGTCATATAAAGTCACATACAAATTAATCCACATAGATTTTTTAAGGTTAATATTATTCACTGGGGTAGAAAAAGTAGAAATAATATGAGATTGGAGCAGGAGTAGTTTTCTTAAATAAAATGATTTATAACAATATTTTCCCACTTAAGATTTTCAATAAAATAAAATTATAATTGAATTTAGCAATTATAATTTTCCTATATACACATATGAAAATACCAAGTGAATCCCATCATGTGCCCACCCACAAGAACAGGAACCTAATTAGGATAAGATATAAACCATGCATGTATAGTTTTATCAAAATGGATTCTACTGTCATGTATAACTAAGAACCAATAAAAAATAGAAAAAAAAATCA
This sequence comes from Geosciurus inauris, assembly GCA_004024805.1. Lineage (NCBI taxonomy): Eukaryota > Metazoa > Chordata > Mammalia > Rodentia > Sciuridae > Geosciurus > Geosciurus inauris. The sequence continues at coordinate 18,411 of PVHX01023162.1, forward strand.
AGATTAGTCTCTAAAACAAACAAAACCCAAATAGCCCAAACAATAGTCAAAAGAACTAAATAGACACTTCTCAAAAGAGAATATACAAATGACCAACAAGCATGAAAAATGTTCAACTTACTAGCAATCAAAAAAATGTAAATCAAAACTACATTGAGAACTGGGCACAGTGGCGCATGCCTGTAATCCCAGAACTTTAGGAGGCTGAGTGAGACAGGAAAATCATGAGTTCAAAGCCAGCCTCAGCAATGGTGAGGCACTAAGCAACTCAGTGTGACCCTGTCTCTAAATAAAACACAAAATAGGGCTGGGGATGTGGCTCAGTGTTTGAGTTTCCCTGAGTTCAATCCCTGGTACCAAAAAAAAAAAAAAAAAAAAAACTACATTAAGGTTTCATCTCATTCTAGTCAGAATGACAATTTTTAAGAATATAAATGATAATAAATGTTGACAAGAATGTTGGGAACGGGGTACATTTGCACATCATTGGTGGCACCGCAAATTAATACAACTACTTTGGAAAGTCATATAGACATTCCTCCAAAAACTAGAATGGAAGCACCATATGACCCAGCTATCCCACTCCTTCATATTTATCCAACATCAGTGTATATAGCAGCACAATTCACAGTAGTCAAGTTATGGGACCAGTCCAGATTCACATAAACAGATAAATGGATAAAGAAAATGTGGAATATAAAATGGAACCCATTGTTTGTCTCCTACTAGACCATCATGAAGTGACCAATTGAAGATACACTTGAAATGCTAGTTCAGATGCAATCCCATCCTTTAAGACCTAGACTATACTCTTTTGTTTTTGCTTCTATTTGTACTTTATAGGTATACATAACAGGTGAATTTATTTTGACATAATCCTATGTCTATTAAAATTAATTTACCCCATTTTAGTCTCCAGTGCCTCCTTTTTCCATTCTTTCCTCCCTCCCCTATTTCATTTTCTATACTCTACTGTTCTTTCCTCTATTCAGTTATCTACTTATTTTAATTGGCATATATATACATTCATATATATATATATCAACTGATATATATATATACATATATATGCACACACACATACATATTGGTATATATAGAGAGATGTATATATAAAAATACATAACTGAATAGTGATATTCTGTTTTAGTATATCTGTTTCAGACAGATATACTATAGTGTGCTGACTTTAGTTCAGTGAACTGTATTTATTCATTTGTACATGTTGAAACAACCTTGCAACCCTGGGATAAAAACCACTTGATCATAATCTATTACCTTCTTGATGTTTTTTTATGTGGTTTGCTAATATTTTATTAAGGATTTTTGCATTTATGTTCATTGGGGATTTGGTCTGAAGTTTTTTTTTCTTGATGTGGCTTTGTCTGCTTTTATGGTATCAGGGTTATTCTGATATAGAATGTATTTTGATGTATTCTGATATAGAATGTATTCTGTTATAGAATGTATTTGGATGTGTTCCCTCCATTTCAATTTCATGAACTAATTTAAGAAAGACTGGTGTTAGTTCTTTAAAGTTCTGGTAGAACTCATCTGAGAATTCATCTGGTCCTGGGTTTTTCCTTTTTGGAATACTTTTAATTGCTATTTCAATTTCACTGCTTGATATTGTTCTATTTAGGTTTTCCATGTCTTCCTCATTCAATTTGGATAAGTCTTATGTGTTTAGAAATTTGCCAATGTTTTCTAGATTTTCCAGTTTACTAACTTATAAATTTTCAAAATAGTTTATAATAATCCTGTGAATTTCAAAAGTGTCTGTGGTGACATTTCTTTTTTCATCTCTAATTTTATAAATTTTATAAATTTGGGTCTTCTATTTCTATTAGTTAGGCTAAGGCTTTAGAAATCTTACTTATCTTGGTTGATAAGAACCAACTCTTGGTTGCATTGATCCTGTATATTGTTTTTTCATTTTAAATTTCATGAATTTTGACTCTGATCTTAAGTATTTCCTGTCTTCTACTGATTTTGGCATCAATCTGTTCTTCTTTTTCTTAGGCCTTAAAGTGGGCCATTAGGTTATTGTAATCTTCATTTTTCCCTAATATACATAGGAAAAAATGCTATAAGCTTTCCTCTTAGAACTGTCTTCATACTGTCCTAAAGATTTTGATGTGCTGTATTTGTGTTCTTATTGGTTTCTAAGAATGTCTTGATTTCTTCTCTCATTTCTTCTATTATCCTTTCCTCATTTATGAGTATTATTCATCCTCCATGTATATGTAGTTTCTATTGTTTTTCTTCCCATAGATATCTAGTTTCATTCATGATGATCTGAGGGGATGCATGTCACTTATTGCATGTTCTAAGACTTACGTTGTTACATACAATATAGTTATTTTGGAAAAATTTCCATGAGCTGCTGAGAAAAAAGTAAATTCAGCCTATTTGAGGTGAAATATTCTGTAAAGTCTGTTAAGTCCATTTGGTTTATATATAGTATTATTTAGGCTGAAAATACCTTTATTGATTTTATCTTTGGATGGCCTGTACACTGGCGATAGGGGTGTGGTGAAATCACATAATATGCTTGTATATTGGGTTCTATCTGGGATTTAATATCAAAAAATCTGTTTTATTTTTATGTAATTAGGATCACTGACATTTGGGGCATAAATATTTACTATTGTTATATCTTCTTGTTGGATTTTTTCCATTTACCAATGTGTCGTTTCTTCCAATTAATTTTTGCTAGACAACTGCCTTGTCAGATATGAGACTAGCTCCTCCTACTTCTTTTTGGACTCCATGTTCATATTTTTTTTCTTTACTTTAAGCTTATGTGTGTCTTTGCCTATAAGATGAATCTCCTACAAATAACATATAGTTGGATCTTGTTTATTATTCCATCCTGCCAATTCATGTCTTTTAATTCAGGAGCTGAGATCATTCCATAATATCATGGATAAATGTTATTTCATGTTACTTCAGTTTGTTTGCTATATCTAATTTGGTCTTTATTTTCTGATTGTTAATTGCTCTATTAGTAAGGTTCATCTATTTTGGAATTTCAGTTTTGGTTTTTAGTTCTTCCCTGTACAATATATCTTTAAGCATTCTTTGTAATGCTCTTAGTGGTTATGAATTCTTTTATATTGTTTTTGCCACAGAAATATTTTATTTCCTCACAGATTCTGAATGATATTTTGCTGGAAATATCAATCTTGGCTGGCAATTGTTTTATATCAGAGCCTAGAATATCTCATTCCAGACCCTCCTTCATTTTAGAATCTGAGTTGAAAAGTCAGAAATTAGCCTTATTGTTTTGCCTCTAAATGTGACCTGATATTTTTCTCTTACACTTTTTAATATTATTTCCTTACTTTTATAAATTAGGCATTTTGATTATTATGTGTCTTAGGGATTTTTTATCTTGTCTATTTTTAGTTCTAAATGCCTTCTATATGTGGATGTCAACCTCATTTCTAAGGGGAGGAAAATTTTCTGCTATTATCTCTCTGAAGAGGCTCTTGATGATTTTAACCTGTATCTCCATGTTCACTTCTGTTCAGGTGACTCATAGACTTCATCTCTTGATGTTGTCCAGGTGTTCTTGCATATTTTGGTAATGCTCTTTATTTATTTTTCCTTCATTGCATACTGAGTATTCAATTGTCTTTAAGTCCTGAAATTCTGTATTCAAGGTCTGAAGTTCTATTTTCTATGAAATCTATTATGCTGGTGATACTTTCAAGTGAATTTTTAATTTGATTCATTGTATCTTCATTTCCTGAATTTCAGAATGGTTTCTTTTCAATATATCTATTTCTTTATTGAGATAGTCTTTCCCCACCTGTATTTGCTCATTTAATTTCTTCCTTGATCTTCTTTTTGTTCATGAAACATTGTAATAATGTTTTTATAGTCTTTTCTGGAATTTCTTACACTTATATATCATGAGTTTTTAATTGAGTAATTGTGAATTTTGGAAAAGATTTGTTTGCCTATTTTGTCATGTTTTCAAAGGCCTTAGTCTTACAGATCAGTAAAGATGGATTCCTCTTCCTTTTTTATACACATATTTTGGTGTACAGTTATGTTTTGTTATCTTTTTCTGTGTTTTTTTTGTATGAGTAAATGCCCAGGAGTAGGACCTCCTTCTAGTTGTTCCTACTTGAGACATGATTATTGGTTTCAAGTTTTCTTGTCTCCTCTATTCTATGTGTTGAAGTATTGTTGAGGCTCAAATAGGGCTAGTTTATGTATAGAGTAAGCTTTGCTGTTACTTGTCTTAATTATAAATGTTACTTAGCAGCAGATCTCTACTCTGTGAACTCCAAGTGGCCCAATCACTTCCCAGCCCCTCTTAGAGAAAGGTGGAACAAAGAATAGCAGCAATAATGTTAGCAACCAATGTACAGTCTTAAAATAAATGTCTAGTGTCTATTTTGATATTTATAACACTAATTAACACCTACAGCTGAATGATGAGGTCAGCATTTAACATCAGTACCATGTTAAATAACCAATAAATAACCATGAACTAGATTATACATTAGATAGTAGGTGTCTACTATGTCATCTACTATATTAAAAATCACAACATGAATGTGGTAGGAATTACATAAAATATATATTTATATAAGGTAGTAGAATTAGAGTCCCTTAAATGGGGGGAAAACATGGTAGGAAGACAAAGAAAAGTTTGAAATACTTTAAAAGTGAACAAAAGAGAAACATGAGATAGGTAACAGATGACAGCTATAAAAATGTCAATAAAAATTACTAAAAGTAAGAAAGGAAATAAAGAGGAACAGGAATATTTGGCTATTAGGAGAGGAAAAGAGTGAAGAAAGATAATAAGAGGAACAAAAACAAAGGTAAAAACAAAGAAACAAATATAAGATCAAAACAAACCAAACCCATATGAAATATTACTTCACTCAAGTCAAACCAAGGCTAAATAATAAATGAGTGAAGATGAAAGCAATTAAAAAGAGAGAAAAATTATATGACTCTCTATATATTCTGAAATCTATCAGTACAGTAAGGACACACACACACACCATCACATGAATTGAAAAAAAGTTTAAAAATTTAATAATAAAAAATAAAATTTAATAATAAAATTAAAATGCAAAAGGAAAAGGAGAAAGAATAAGAAAAAAACTTCCCAATAAGAAACTTGTGGGCTTGTGTCCACTGAGATGGTCAAAACTATTAACAAGGATAGATATTCATTTCTTATGCTATTATGCCTTTCTATTTATTTGTTTATATATTTATTCATTTATTTATGGGCTATGGACACTTGGATCAAGGGCTGAGGGTTGTTAAGTTCCACTTCTTTGTGTATCTCATCAAGCTGCCAGCCACTGTAACCAGGAGCCAAAGGTCTCTCTCATCTCACTATATGGGTGGGATGAGACTGGGGAGTGCTGACACATGATGCACTTCCATAGTGGGGCTGGTGCAGAGTTCTAAATTGAAAGTTCCAGAAGGTGAGGTTTAACCTTAGCTGACCTTTGAAATTCTGTCAGTGGGTATTTGATTCCAATGCACACCCCCTATTACAGGACAAATCTCAATCTTTTCTAGACATCTGGGTCTCAGGGATCTACCTAAAATTCCACCTTAGGATGAGGAGTCTAAACCTCCATGAGCCTCATTTATTCACTGGAAATGGATGTGAATTTCCCAGGATCAGACCTGGGGTGCACATGTGCCTATCTGCCTGGTTACTGGCATCTTTTAAGTTGTTCATATGGGATGCCAGCCACAAAGAGAGACCTCTTTCTTCAGTATCCTGAAACCAGATTGCCCTGGTCACAATTCTCTATGCACATATTTTAATCATGTTGGTTCAGGCACACTCTGGACCCGACAATAGGCAATAGCAGGGTCAGGAAGGCAAACTGTCTTTCTTTTTCCACAAATGGAAGTCCTCCATTCTTCCTGTGCCCTCTCCTACATTATGGATCAGCATCCACTTATCAGAAAAAACATTCAACCTTTGGTTTTTGGGGATTGGCTTACTTTGCTTAGCATGATATTTTCCAACTCCATCCATTTACCTGCAAATGCCATTATTTTATTCTCTTTTAATGCTGATAAAATTCCATTGTGTTTATGGACCACAGTTTCCTTATCCATTCATCTATTGAAGGGCATCTAGGTTGGTTCTACAGTTCAGCTGTTGTAAATTGAGCTGCTATAAACATTGAAGTGGCTGTGTCACTGTAGTATGCTGTTTTTAAGTCCTTTGGGTATGGACCAAGGCGTGGGATAGCTAGGTCAAAGGGTGGTTCCATTCCAAGTTTTCTAAGGAATCTCCATACTGCTTTCCAGATGGGTTGTACCAATTTGCAGTCCCATCAGCAATGTATGAGCATGCCTTATACCCCACATCCTCACCAACACTTATTGTTGTTTGTATTCTTGATAATTGCCATTCTGACTGGCGTGAGATGAAATCTTAGTTTTGATTTGAATTTCTCTAATTACCAGAGATGTTGAACATTTTTTCATATTTTGTTGATTGACTGTATATCTTCTTCTGAGACATGTCTGTTCAGCTACTTAGCCCATTTATTGACTGGGTTAAGTAGTTTGTTTTCTGGTGTTAAGTTTTTTGAGTTCTTTATATATCCTGAAGATTAGTGCTGTATCTGATGTGCATGTGGCAAAAATTTACTCTCAGAATGTAGGATCTCTTCTCACTTCATTGATTGCTTCTTTTGTTGAGAAGAAGCTTTTTAGTTTGAATCCATCCCATTTATTGATTCTTGATTTTACTTCTTGCACTATAGGAGTCTTGTTAAGGAAGTAAGGTCCTCAGCCAACAAGATGAAGATTTGGGCTTACTTTTTCTTCTATTAGGCACAAGATCTCTGGTCTAATTCCTAGGTCCTTGATCCAGTTTGAATTGTGTTTCATGCATGATGAGAAATAGGGGTTTAGTTTCATTTTGCTGCATGTGGATTTCCAGTTTTCCCAGCACCATTTGTTGAAGAGGCTATCTTTTCTCCAATGTATGTTTTTGGCACCTTTGTCTAATGTCGTTTACGTCGTGCCTCGCGTGGGTTCGCTCGACAAGTTGGGGTCCCGCAGGACGAGGGGACCGAGGAATGCGGTCCCACGGGACGAGCTCTGGGGTCCCGGAGGACGAGGGACAATGGGGTCCCACGGGACGAGGTCTGGGGTCCCAAAGGACGAGGTCTGGGGTCCCGAAGGATGAGGGACAATGGGGTCCCATGGGACGAGGTCTTATGGGGTGGACGGCCGTGGAGTCACTCACCCAGACCCCGGGGGTAGGTAAAACTGCTCTGCCGGAGCGAGAAGCAGACCCGTTTATTTCAGTTAGTGCAACAGTTTATATAGGGTCCTCGGACCAATCATGGCCCTGAGGTTAGGATCATGTGATAATTGACACCTATTCCTCCCTTGTGTATGCTACTGTCCTCACAGGGGAAAAAGCAGCCCATGTAATTAAGGCTCTAAAGCAAGCAATGCTATTCATGGGTGTCCCGTGGTCAATCAAAACAGACAATGGCCCGGCCTATGTCTCCCTCAGATTGAAGGGATTTTTAACTTCCTGGGGAATTTCCCATACCAAAGGGATTCCTTATAACCCCCAGGGACAAGCAATCATTCAAAGTAACCAATCAGCATAGAGCAAAGGAAAGGGGAGGGGCGGCATTGAAGGCCCAGAGGGGCACAACCTAAGCCAGGCGCAGTCTTGTTTGCCCTTCTCTTGCGCACAAGCTGCTAATTGATGACGGGTAAGTGCTCAGAGGAGCACAACCTAAGACAGATTACAGCTTCGTTAGTGCCCCCCCACTCTAGCATATGCAGCATGTAGGAGTCTGGAAAATCCAGCAGAATGATTCTCTCCCATGAGGAG
>PVHX01023163.1:0-26289 GCA_004024805.1 Geosciurus inauris
TGTAATCCCAGCACTTAGGGAGGCTGAGACAGGAGAATCGCGAGTTCAAAGCCAGCCTCAGCAATGGCGAGGTGCTAAGCAACTCAGTGAGACCCTGTCTCTACATAAAACACAAAATAGGGCTGGGGATGTGGCTCAGTGGTTGATTACCCCTGAGTTCAATCCCCAGTACCACAAAAAAAAAAAAAAAAAAAAAAAAAAAAAAAAAAAGATTTTTTTTTTATGATGGTTTTGGGTTTTGGGTTTGATTTTGGTTTGTTTTGTTTTTCCCCTAATAATTATGCCTCACAATCCTAAAAACATGTAACCTAGAGGAGTTTAAAGATAAGAATGGCGACTTTTTTGTAGTACAGATTGAGCCCAGGGATGCTTTACCACTGAACTACATCCCCAGTCCTTTTTATTTTTATTTTCAGAAATTATGAAGCAAAAGTTGAAAGGTACTAGTTGAAAAACTAAATATCTTAAAACAATTTTGTTCAGTAATTTTCTAAAACAATTTATTTTGGGGGGTTTGTTATTGGGGATTGAACCCAAGGGCTCTTAACCAATGAACTGCATCCCCAACCCTTGTTTTTTTTATTTTGAAACAGTATTTTGCTAAGTTGCTGAGACTGGCCTTGAGCTTGTGATCCTCCTACCTTAATCTCCCAAGTCAGTGGGACTACAATCATGTACCACCATGCCTAGCCTTGAAAATAATTTTTTTCTTGTATAAAAGGAAATTAGGAAGGGGGAGAGACAGATTAGCTGTCTTCCTCCTGAAATTAAAAAGCCCACAAAATAGAATGAGAATGGGCTTGAAAAGTATGAATTCATCTGAAATATTCCTGTATTTAGAAGAAAATCTTTTTGTGAACATATGTGTAAGAAAAATATTTGTTGAAGAGACAGGAAAAATTGGATTTCAAGTGGTTAAGGTCAGAATGACAGGCTTTATGATTAAGTTCTGCTTGCTTGATCAGTCTTAGAAATCCACTGCTTATACAAAGGTAAAAAAAATAAGTGTAGTTTTTCTATATATTGCCAGTGAAAAAGCTTGAGTATTAATGCAACTTTTGGAAGAAAGGGTTTAGTCATTGCTTGTTTTCACTGACTTTTATATATTTGGAGTTTTGTTGGGTCTTTGAAATAATGTTCCTGGCAAATGGATTACTGTGGTCGTCTTGGGAGATAATATATTCACTGTATCTAACTGGTGTTCAAAACATATTTAGAATCTTCTGAATCACTTGAGTAATGAGAAAGAAAACAAATTTCTTTACTTCACAGTAAATTTCTTTACTTCTCATTTTCAGACCTAACCAAAATATAATGACTTAATTTTATTATTCTTCAGGCTTAGGTTTTAGTTGGCCTTAAAAAATACTTGATATCGGGACTGGGGTTGTGGCGCAGTGGTAGCGTGCTCACCTGGCATGCGTGAGGCACTGGGTTCGATCCTCAGCACCACATAAAAATAAAAAATAAAGATATTCTGTCCACCTACAACTAAAAAATAAATGTTTAAAAAAAAATATTTGATATCACTAGAGATATCATTCATTCATGCCTGGTATGGTGATGCACACCTGTAATGCCCGCAGCTTTGGAGGCTGAGGCAGGAGGATCACAGTTTAAGGCCAGCCTGAGTAACTTAGAGAAAAAAAGATCAAATACCATGCTTACTTCTTGCCTTTATGTCCAAAGTTTTAAAAGTAGGACACACTCTCCAAAGTTTCTCCTGCTCTCAGCGCATTCACTAAGAGTTTCCACATTGACCCCATATTTGACCAATAAATTATCAGATTAAACACTTTTCTATTTACCCTGGGATTCTGTTTCTATTTAGAACCATCACCTAAACTTAGTTAATCTCTTCACAGTAATATAAGGTGTTCATTCTGTTCAGAAAACTTTTTCATATACAAATGTATTCAATCCTCATAACAACAAGAGGAGGTAAGTATCCCCATTTACAGATGAAGAGTTGCAAAGAGTGAGTAACTTGCCCATAGTTACACAGCTAGTCAGTGATGGAGGAAGGATCTGATCTTAGGTAGTCTTGATTCCAGAGCCCATACTTTTTTTTTTTTTTTTTTTTGATACTGGAGATTGAACTCAGGGGCACTTGACCACTGAGCCACATCACCAGCCCTATTTTGAGTTTTATGTAGAGACAGGGTCTCACTGAGTTGCTTAGCACCTTGCTGTTGCTGAGGCTGGCTTTGAACTCACAATGCTCCTGTCTCAGCCTCCCAGAGTGCTGGGATTACAGGCTTGCGCCACGGCGCCCAGCTCAGAGCCCATAGTTTAAACTTTCACTCTATACAGTTTGGATTTTTTGTGTGTTTGCTTCAAAAATAGTTTATCACAAACAAAGCTGTATAGGATTTTTTTTTTTATGGTCACTTCACTTCACAAGATTATAGTTTTCTATGTAGCTGTACAGATGATACATATAGGAGATACTGTCTGAACTTGTTAGTAAGCTCTTGAGCAGGACTGCCTGGATTTGAATCCCAACTTCATTTACTAGCTGTTTACCATGATCAGGTCACTTAACCTCTCAGTGCTTCAATTATTATCCATAAAAGCATATGGGATAAGCATAGTACCCATGTCATGGGATGGTAGTGAACATTAAATTTATATATACATATACATACATATATATATATATATATATATATATATATATATATATATATATATATATATATAGTATTTGAACCTAAGTATTTCATAAGCACTCAGGAAGGTATAGCTGTCATCTTCATTGTTACTATTTTTATATATGGATACATTGGTTTTTTTGTCATTTCATATTTCCATAGAATTTATTCTCTCTCTCCAGGACTTACGTTCAAAGACCTTGATTGTAATTATTCATCAATCATATATCCATGGAATATTGCAGATAGTTTTGTTTTTGTATCTTAATGAGAATTAATCACCTTTAATAGGGAAAAATGTGTATTTTTATTAACATGGCTTTCCATAAGGTGATTTGTTAAAGTATTCATGTTTTATTTGTTCTCCCTTTTAAATTCTAGCAATGAAGAGTCATGTTCTATGTGTAGTGAATTAATACATTTAACAGTGGCATTGTTAATGTTAAGCAACTCCCTAACTCTTCCTCCGAATTACTGTACATTCAGATCACAAGGTTTACATCTGGCACAAACGTAGTGAACTGCCAATTGCGGAGCTGACAGGGCACACGCGTACAGTAAACTGTGTGAGCTGGAACCCACAGATTCCATCCATGATGGCCAGCGCCTCAGATGATGGCACTGTTAGAATATGGGGACCAGCACCTTTTATAGACCACCAGAATATTGAAGGTAATACCATTGTACAGTGTTCCTGTGTTTTCTCCAAATGAAACATTTGCCTGCTTACTGTGAAGATGCAGCACTTTGAAGCAAATAGTTTATGTAAAGTGTGGAATATGTTTTAATTTCTCTCTCCATGCACAAGACCCTAGGTTTATTTCCCAGTACCACAAAAAAATGAAAGGAAAGGAAAAAAACTAATTTTTCTCTTTTATTATATCCTATCTCACTCAATAAAAGTACTTTAAGAAATCTAAGATTCAGTGGTGTCTATTGTCTTAGAGGGGGGCACTGGGAAGAGAATAAGGTGGAATATGCAACCTCATATTCAGTTATCAGTATTGTTACTATAAAAATCTTATTGAAAATCTGGCTTTATTCTGCTAAATGTAATATTGCAGGAAATATTTTATACACTTGGGAACTTGCCAGTATACGAAATTTGGAAAACTTCAGACGGTTTAATGATCTTTTTTTAAAATATATTTTTAGTTATAGATGGACACAATACCTTTATTTTATTTATTTTTATGTGGTACTGAGGATAGAACCCAGTGCCTCACGCATGCTAGGCAAGCGCTCTACCACTGAGCCACAGCCCCAGCCCTGGTTTAAATGGTCATTTTTTTTTTTTAATATTTTTTTAGTTGTAGATGGACACAATATCTTTATTTTTATGTGGTGCTGAGGATCGAACCCAGTGCCTCACACATGCAAGGCAAGTGCTCTACCACTGAGCTACAGTTCCAGCCCTAAATGATCTTGACTGTAGATTTTACTAGTAAAAATAAATGTAGGTTAATACCACATAGCATAGGAAAACAGAAAGGAACTAAAATTCAACATACACCTGTGTACCAAATGGCATGCTAAGCCCTTTATTTTATACATTATCTTGCATAAAATCTTCATAATCCTATCAGAGAAGAATTTTTATCCTCATTTTTATAGGTAAGGAAACTGAAGCACAGCAGGCTAATTGACTTACTGAGTGCTTCCGGATCTTCAGATCTAGGTCTGAAAAGTTTTTAGTCACCACTTGGAGATACTCGAAGATGAAGAAAGCCCACAGTATAAAGCAAACAGTTAAGGGCAAAAGCTTAATTGAACATAATATCAGTACTAGAGAAGAGAGGTAATGAGAAACTTTATGTAAATGACTTATCTTTTTTTCCAAATGGAACAAGTGTTTACTGAGAAGTAATTTACCTAAAAACAGACAAACAGGGCTTTTTTGGTCAGTATGTTCAAGTGTTATATTAAAAAAAGATGACTGACTGCTCTCAATTAAGTGATTCCTAGTGAGGAGGATTATCGAGGTAGCTCTTATGGTTTCAAAAAGTATAATCTCGCCGGGCACGGTGGCTCAAGCCTGTAATCCCAGCACTTAGGGAGGCTGAGACAGGAGAATCGCGAGTTCAAAGCCAACCTCGGCAACGGCGAGGTGCTAAGCACCTCAGTGAGACCCTGTCTCTACATTAAAAAAAACACAAAATAGGGCTGGGGATGTGGCTCAGTGGTCGAGTGCCCCTGGGCTCAGTCCCCAGTACCAAAAAAAAAAAAAGTATAATCTCTTCTTTTGATCTTGTAGTACAAACTGCAGAAGGCTTGACCACATTTACTGGCAGATGAGGGTATGAGAATGTGCAGTTGGAATAAAAAAAGCATCAACAGTACTTGGATCATAAAGTTTGAGAGATGGATGCAGTGGCACACACTTGAAATCTCAGTGACTCAGGAAGTGAGGCAGTAAGATCACAAGTTCAAGGCCAGCCTAGACACTTAGTAAGACCGTGTTTCAAAATAAAAAGAAAAGGGCCGGGCGTGGTGGTGCACACCTGTAATCCCAACACATTGGGAGGCTGAGACAGGAGAATTGTGAGTTCAAAGCCAGCTTCAGCAACGGCAGGGTACTAAGCAACTGAATGAGACCCTGTCTCTACATAAAATACAAAGTAGGGCTGGGGATGTGGCTTAGTGGTTAAGTACCTCAGAGTTCAATCCCCAGTACCAAAAAAAAATTTTTTTAAATAAAAAGGGGTTGAGGATATAGCTCATTGGTAAAGTGCACTGGATTCAATCCACAATACTACCAAAATGGGGTGGTGGGGGTGGAAAACTGCTATTGAGTTACTCAGAACCTTGAAGGGCCTTTTTATATTTGTGGGTCACTATGTAACAGAATAACGATCCTCTGGAAAAATAAGACCAGAAGTCCTTATCTTTTGTTGTCCCATTTAGATTTCAAGGCCTGCTTTCTAAGATACAGTGTTTATAGATTTACAACTGTGATTATCTGGCTTTTCTAATTTTATTAGTCATTCAGAAGGTATTTCTTCAAATAAGCAGATTTGATTTGAAGAAGTAGGAAAATATTTATGTAGTAGTAGCACATTTACCTCATATAGGATATGTATGCCTTCACTCCAGTAGAATAAGAATTGCATTTCTGTTTGGTAAATCTGATTAGTGTGGATACTCACTCTGGTGGGTGAGCCAAATTTTGCCTTAGTTGTAAGATCTGAGCCCAATTCATTTTCCAGCGTGGCTCTGAAAAAGATTTTTGTTGTCACCTGAAGTGAAAAAACAATTTCAATATAACCAGATATTTGGGGATTTGTTTTTTTAATTGTGTTGGGGTTGAACCTGGGGCCTTGAGTATGTGAGGCAAATGCTCTTCCATTGAGCTACTCCCCTAGCTCTATAACCAGATATTTGGTTATATGCCCTTTTTGCTGATGTCCTGGGGTCTTTTCCTCCCACCTTAAAAACATTTTTTTCCTTATGAAAGTAATACTTGTTTGGAATAGAAATTTTGAAAAATACATGAGGCTAAAAAAGATGATACTCAGAAAACAGAATAAGTTTAAATATGTCACTTGATAACTCTTTGAAAAAATAATTTGTTGATCTTTTATAAGAGTTACAAGATCCTGATTTGTGTTATTTTGGTTTCGTTCTGTGTTTTGAGGAATGTTTAAATGAAATAGAATATAAAGTACTCAAACATGCTGTCCAACATGAACAAACCTTGAAAACAAAATGAAAGATGCCAGACACAAAAGACCACATATCATGATTCTGTTTATATGAAATGATCTAAAATAGGCATATCCGTAAGACAAAGATTTGTTTCTTAGGGATAAAACTGGAGATGTGTGTGTGGCTGCTGATGGTTGATGAAAATATTCTAAACTTGATTGTTGATGGTTATACATTCCTATGAATATACTAAAAATTATTGAATTATACACTTTTAATGGGTGCATTGTACTGTGTGTGAGTTAAATATTAATAAAGCTAGTGTATGCACACAGCCCCAAAAATGGAGTAGGGTGATAACTATAAAAATTTCAAAATGAGCAACCAAAAGGAGAACTAGGTACATAGTCATAATGCACATTCCTGCCTTGGGCCACTAGATTTTACTTTCCTATTATAAACTCTCATAAAGATTTTCTTATTCTATATAAATACTTCAAGGTAAATTTTTTTAAGTATGTAATTTTAACTGAATTATTCACTTGAGTTTCCAGTATTCAAAATAATTATGAGTTTACACTATAAATATATAGCCTAAGTAATGAGTTAGACATGTTGTTTAATAATCATGGTAATTAAAATATCAAGAATTGTATATTGTTACTATATTATGTACTCTCATGATGCTAATTTTGAAGCTTTCTAACCAATAATTTTTTTCTCTCCCTCCTTCCTCTTTCCTCCTTATACATTTCATCTTCTCTTCATTCAGAGGAATGCAGTAGCATGGATAGTTGATGGCGAATATGGAGCAGACGACTTCTGTTTAACTTAAAATTAGTCGTATTTTAATGGCTTGGGATTTGGTGCAAACAAACATGATTGATAGCTGGACAGACATGCTCGTCATGAAAAAAAGAACCATTTCTGAAGCCCGATTGGGGCCAAACATTTACACCTTGCTTCATAGTAACCAGTTGAGATGAAGCACGTCGTTAGAACGTTGTTGGACACCATGTTGAATTATCCCCCCATCGGTTGTGAAGAACTGTGCTACATTCAGGCTTACCCATTGAACTCAGTATATATATTTTTTTCCCTCTTGCCTTTTGTTTGGCAGGATACCATTCTTGTTGCTCTTCTGTGTAATGAAGTTTAAATGCTTGTTTGGAAAACTTTATTTAACAGTTTAGAAGGCTTGATAGAAAGAGTGCATTAGTCTGAAGAGTATACATTGGATAGGAAAGAATTTCCTTCTTTTGTTTCTCCAAATCTTTCCGCCTTATTTAGCTTGAGATCTTTGCAGCTTGGTTCATGGATTCTAGCCTTGCCCGTTGCGCAGTATATACTGATCCAGATGATAAACCAGTGAACTATGTCAAAAGCACTCTCAATATTACATTTGACAAAAAGTTTTGTACTTTTCACATAGCTTGTTGCCCCGTAAAAGGGTTAACAGCACAATTTTTTAAAAATAAATTAAGAAGTATTTATAGGATTAAAGTGACTTCATTTGTATACATTTGGAATCTAAACCAGCTTAAAAAACAGTTTCCTCTATGACTTAGATACGCAGTATAACTGATGCTTTTCTGGAATACCACATGAGACATGGTCAGAAACAGTGCTTGGAAGGACATTGCACAGGAAATTCAGAATATTACTTTGAAGTGTTACACACACACACACACATACACTTTTGCTTTATTCCTGAAGGAACATCAGTACCTGATGTTGAAGAAATTCAAGATTCAAAAAGAACTTTAAATATACCAACATGAGAAATCAGTCAGTCTAGGTTTTCAACAAAGCTTGTTCCAAGTTGTTTTCAACTTCAGAAGTCACTTTGGTGTGATCTAGCAAAAGAGTAAAAATTGACAGATACAACCACTTTGAAAGTTGATAGTGTAATTGAGACCATTAGAAGAATTCAGCAGATTACGAACATGAACTGGGATTAAAACCTCATAATCGTATCTCTTAATTGCCCTTGATATTTTGACATATAGGGAGACATAAAAGAATATTCCTTAACAGTTTTTCAGATATTGCCATACTGAACCTCATTCTAAACTGGTGCTGTGGATAGTCTTTCCCTCTTCCCTCCCATTTTAGTTTAAGGAAAGGTTTCCTTCATGGAAAAGGACTTAATTTTTTGAGACTTTCACACTTAAAATAAGCCAAAAGCCTGATGTTCACCTTGTGTTTTTACATCTCAATAACAGCTAAATACAACATGCTTAGTATTGCTTAAAATTCCCTGTTTTTCATTAGAGGATAAATAGGGTGACCACAGCTGTTATGTTGGGAATAGTGGGGATACCCCCCCAAAGTCAGATTCTGGTAAAGAAAAAAGTTGTGCTCAAGTTCCCCTATAAGGCCTAGCCAAGTCTATGATATATTATTACCATGACTATATTCCTTCAGGACCCACAAAGAAGAGAAAACCTTGGATTCAGAAATCCTTTCATTGTGGGGTGGCAGGGAGGGGATGGCATCAGGGAGAGAGAGGAAAGTCAGGGAAGGGGAGAAGAAAGAAACACGTTTGGCCTTAAAAATAGCATGCATTCTCCCAAAAGCCCATAGTAAGAAAATGACAGATTGTGGTCAGCAGATTATTTTATCAAATTGGTATGTAAAAGATTTCTTTAAGCTCCATTTTGCAGAGACCACCACTTAGAAAATCAAAAAATTCCTGTTTTGATACTTCTAAGTTAAAATATATGTTACAGTTTATCTGGTACTTCATTTTTCTTGACTAAAATTAATTTTTACTTTAAAGCTTGAATAAAAATCTTCATTGGTAACTGTATATAATTAAGTGGCAACTTCTCTTTACCTCAGTACAGTTAAAGTCATTTTAAGTGATTCATGTATACCCTGAAGCCGTTAATACACCACAGTCTCTAACATTGCTAACAAAATGTGGGCATAGAAACTCCACAGCTGTTTACAGATTTGGTTACAATGTGCTATGGTACATCTGTAACATTTGCTGAGATTTGTCCCCATTCAGGGGCAATTTAACACTCAGATTCTAATACTGCACCCAGCCACCCCAGATCTGAGTTTTCAGAGTGCTTCGGAAGTGCAGTTCAAAACACTTTAACAAAGTGGAGTAAAGTGAGGCACATTTTACAAGAACATAACTCCTATTAAAATGGAGTAACAACTATGCAAAGGTTTCTACAGCAGCTAGGTGAGTTTGTTTTCCAGGTCTGTCATAACTGGCAGCTTCCCATACATACTGGTACTTTACTGTGCCAATTTCCTGTAAACTGTTTCATACGTTTGCCGTGCAGTGACTGCTAGAAAGGTGAGAAAAATGGTGAAGAAATCTAGGATTTTATGGTTTAAGAACCTGATGACAGGATTTTCTAATCTCTAGCTGTTAACTGAAAACTTCTGATGATACTAGAGACTCTATAGCAGACTTGAGAATGAGAATACTATCAAGCCAGCCAAAAGATAAAAACAACTGAAAAGTACCAATACTTTTTGCACATAGATCAAAATAGAGTGGAGAATTTTGACTCCTAAAATCAGGTTAGTAGGCTCATTTCCATGTGCTTAAAAATGTTGTTATCATACATTAAGGGCTAGAGCAAGAAAGAAATGAAATGTCTTTTTCCTCCAACTAAATGGTTATCAATGGTAAAAAGTTGGATTTGGGAGTTACCGAGATTGGTGTGGGTGGTGATAAAGAATGGGAGTGAGTTGGGAGGGATGACAGCTTCAATTTTGGTTTATGTATTAGTATTCATGCCAGCTACATTTCTGTTGCTCTTTTTGACCAGATAAGTGTGTTATATTAATCCAGGTAAGTAGTTGAAACAGAGGAAATTTTATTTGCAGATGTCCTTACAGATTGGCCCATTTTATTGGGTGGGAGAACAAAAAGGGATTCCCTACCTTTAAGCAATTAAAATAACCTGCTAGTTGAGAGGGAAAAAAGAAACAAATTTTGTCAATATTTTCTTAATCTGAAAAAACAAGTAATATGGTGACTTTTATTACTAGGAGTGTTCTGCCTCTAGAGTGGCATTCCATGACATTAATAGAAAATCCTTCTTTCCCACCCTTCCCCATCTTGAAATTTTCTTTTTTAGGATGTTGGTTCCTGCAAACAAGAACTGACCCTATCACCTCTGCCTCACAGTGGGTAACTATATCGTACATCTCTTGAAAGGGAAAATATCCGTGTCAGTTTCTTTCATAGCAGAAGAATGGCTGCTTTTGAATGGGGAGGAAAGAAGACATTTGTCTTAATATCCTTTTTGTCCCATCACTAAAATGTGTAAAGATTTTGATTTAGTTTTAATTTCTCATTTAGACTTTAGCAACTCTCCTTTTGAGTTGCTGCCCAAAACATTACTTCCATTTCAGAAACCATATCTAATTTAATACAAACTGCTAACTTTAAAAGAAGAGGTAAATTTGCATTTACACTTAGACACTTTCTAAAAACAGGGTGAACTTAATTGAAATTTTTCAGTGTTGTTAAGCTATTGTTATCGTAGCTGCCCTATAGTTACAAAAGCAGAAACTATAAAAACCCATCCCCCTAGCTACTTAATCCATATAACCTGGATTTAATAAAGCTAATAGTATAAAAACGTGTGTGTATGTGTGTGTGTGGTATGTATGTGTGGGAGAGAGAGTACTTAATTCATAAAAAGTCCTGGAAACAGCTGTTCTAGGTTCTTGTCAATTTTACTAAGTCTCGTGCACATGTGAAGTGCCCTCTCAATGAGTTTAAGGTTTGGTTAATACTGGTATATTTTTATAAGATTGAAATTGTGTCCCCACCTTTAACTTAAACATTTTCATTATCAGGGTCAATGTGATAGAATTGAATCATAACATTTTTAGGCACAGATGGAAAGAGATGTTTTTGGCTCATTGAAAATGTGTGTGTGTGGCGAGGGGAATAGATCCACAAAAGCATGTGTGTGTACTTATAAACCAAGCTGTAGAGATCAAGAGAAGAACATAAGTGTTGATCTCAAGATTTCTAAATTGTCAAGATTTACATGGCATTGTGGTGGAACTAGTTAACACTTAGAGCTCTTGGTATGTAATAACTATTTGCTATGGACTGATTAAATGTTTCAAAGGATTGTGTTCTTAAAATTGGGGGTTTTTTTGTTTTTTTTAACTGCCTCAGATTATATTTAGTAGTTTCAATTTCTTTGCTTTATTATTTCATTAAAGTATAAAAACTTCAGGTCTCTGATATTTATTTTCACTTGTTCTACTAATTATTTACAAAACACCCTTTTGTTGACTTTTATTTTATGAATGTGTGGTATAAAACGTCTTCAAACTTTTTGTTCCATTAAAACTACATTAACTTTGATTTGCCTTACTGGGACTTTTTTTTTTTTAATACACTTTTTTCATGTCAGTGCACAGCACTTAACCAGTCATTTGTATTCTTTTCTTTCAATCTAATAAACAGAATGAGTAACTAATTCTTGGTGTATTACATCTCCTAATATCCATTAATCTGAAAGTTTAAATAGTATTATGTTTACCTGAAATAACTGGTTTGCAGAACTTAATGTCCATATATTTACCTAAGGTTTATGAATGAATTCCAAGAAGCAGTGCTCAGCATGCGGGGATGTTTTTGTGGTGGTGGTGATGGTGGTGGTGGTTGGGATTAGGGATTGAATCCAAGGGTACTTTGCTACTGAGCCACATCTCCACTCTACTTTTTGAGACAAGGTGTTGCTAAGTTGCTGAGGCTGGCCTCAAACTTCCCTTCATCTTCCTGAGTCACTGGGATTATAAGTGTCCACCACATGAACAGCTGTACTAGGATATCTTTTTAAGGGCTATTGTGCAATTATGGATAAATGTAGAAGAATTTTAGAAGCATTGCATCTTAAAGGAATTATATGCCTTATTTTGTAAAAGAAGAAAAAACTACCTCTGAAATGAAAACCCATTTCTTAATTCATAGAATTACATGGTTTTCTAAAGATTTCCTTGGAAGTGTTCTCCTAAAGACTTCCTTGGAGAAAGCATTCAATGTGTACAGACATGGTAGATTTGTATTTATGAAAAAAGGAAAAAAACGATTCCCTCATCAGGGTGAATTATTACAGAAGAGAGATTTCAGGTTTTTATAGCTAAGGGCAGAGAGTTCTGTATAATAAAAGGAAGTTCAAATGTAAAACCAGGCGAAGTGGTGCACACTTGGAAGCTGAAATAGGAGAATCATAGGTTCAAAGCCAGCCTCAGCAACGGTGAGGCACTAAGCAACTCAGTGAGACCCTGTCTCTACATAAAACACAAAATAGGGCTGGGGATGTGGCTCAATGGTCGAGTACCCCTGAGTTCAATCCTTTGTACCAAAACAAAAAAAAAGTAAAAAGTAGTACTTGGACTATTAAAATCCCAATAACATTCTTCACAGAACTCGAAAAAGCAATCATGAAAGTCAATTGGAAAAATGAGACCCAGAATAGCCAAAGCAGTCCTTAGCAAGAGTGAAGCAGGAGGCATCACAATACCAGACCTTAAACTATACTACAGAACAGTAGTAACAAAAACAGCATTATATTGGCACCAAAATAGAAATGTAGAACAATGGTACAAAATAAAAGACAAATCCACATAAATAAGGTTATCACATACTAGACAAAGGTGCTAAAAACATTGGAAAACTGATAGACTATTCAACAAATGGTGCTGGGAAAACTGGAAATCCTTACATAGCAAAATGAAATTAAATCCCTCTCTCTTACCCTGCACAAAACTCAAAGTGGATCAAGGACCTAGGAATTAGACCAGAAACCCTGTGCCTAATAGAAGAAAAAGTAGGCCCAAATATTCATCATGTCAGGTCAGGCCCCGACTTCCTTAACAAGACTTCTAAAGTGCAAGAAGTAAAATCAAGAATCAATAAATGGGATGGATTCTAACTAAAAAGCTGCTTCTCAGCAAAGGAAACGATAACATGAATAGAGAGCCTACAGAATGGTAAAAAAGTCTTTACCACAACACACATCAGAGCACTAATCTCCAGGATATATAAAGAATCCAAAAAACATAATCCAATCAATAATGGGCTAAGGAACTCAAGAGACTTCACAGAAGAAATATAATCGATCAAACATGAAAAAATGTTAATCTCTAGCAATTAGAGAACTGCAAATCAAAACTTAAGATTTCACCTCACTCCAGTCAGAATGGCAATTATCAAGAATACAAGCAACAGTAAGTTGGCAATTATCAAGAATACAAGCAACAACAAGAACACAAGCAAGGATGTGTGGAAAAGGTACACTCATACATTGCTAGTGGGTCTGCAAATTGGTGCAACCACAGTGGAAAGCAGTATGGAGATTCCTCAGAAAACTTGGAATGGAACCACCATTTGACCCAGCTATCATATCTCACTCTTCCGTTTATAACCAAAGGACTTAAAATCAGCATACTACAGTAATGCAGCCACACCAATGTTTATAGTAGTTCAATTCACAATAGCCAAACTCTGGAATCAACCCAGATGCCCTTCAACAGATGAATGGACTTTTTAAAATGCAGTATATATATACAATGGAATATTACTCAGCCTTAAAGAATAAAATGGCATTTGCAGGTAAATAGATGGAGTTGGAGAATTTCATCCTAAGTGAAATAGACGAATCCCAAAAAACAAAAGGCCGAATGTTTTCTGTGATAAGCGGATGCTTATCCATGGTGGGGGAGGGGAGCGCGTGAAGGAACTTTGGATTGTGCAGAGGGGAATGAGAGGAGTGGGGCAGTGGAGACGGGAAGGACAGTACAATGAGACAGACATTCCCCTGTATACTTGTGTGTGATTACACTACTGGTGCGACTCAGCACCGCATACAGCCAGAGGAAAGAACTTAGGCTCTATTTGTGTACAGTGTATCAAAACGCATTCTATAGTCATGTATAACTAATTAGAACAAATTTTTAAAAATAGTACTTGGCAGTCAAGTGATGGCCATTCTGCTAAGGATAGCAGATCCACTGATGGAACAGTAAGCAGTGGTACCTTTATAGTCCTGCTCGATGCTAGGAAAGTCATAGTTTGCAGCTTCCTCTGAATAAGCAATAGAAGGAAGTTTTCTGCTTATTTTCTTTAAACATATGTACTTCGATGACAGATTTAGCTAGTTTAGTCAGATTATTCGTCAACATTTAAAGTCAGATCCCAGCACCAGGTATAGAAATTGTCCCAGCCTTAACAAACCTGAGTACAGACTTGTACTAAAAACATAATCTAGCCAGGCACAGTGGCACACTGAGGCAGGAGGATTGCAAGTTCAAAGCCAGCCTCAGCAGTTTAGCAAGGCCCGAAAAAACTTGGCAAGACCCAGTCTCAAAATAAAAAATATTAAGAAGGGCTGGGGATGTGGCTCAGTGATTAAGCATTCCTGGGTTCAATTCTAGGTACAAAAAAAAAAAAATTTCTAAGTATGTAAATAAAAGAAAATTTACAGTTATGTAATGATTTCTACTTGAAGAATTTTTTTTCACCAGAAAAAAATGTTGAGGAAGATTCAGTGAAACCAAATGATTCCATTATCTTACACTACTTCCAGTAGTTTTGTTTATTGGTTTTGTGGCAGTGAGCTCTTTTCCCTCAAACTTGAATTAACCTAAAGTGAACTTGCAATATGTAAAACAGTATTCTAATCCTGTAATTTAAATTATTAAATCAGTATGTAATCAGAGCTTTACGTGAGAAGCAAAAAAGGACAAGTTTTAATTTCTCTTCCTATGCGAGGATTAGTGGCTTCTTTCATCACTCTATTAAAAGTTGTGCAGTGGCTCAAACCTGTAATCCCAGCACTTAGGGAGGCTGAGACAGGAGAATCGCGAGTTCAAAGCCAGCCTCAGCAATGGCAAGGTGCTAAGCAACTCAGTGAGACCCTGTCTCTACATAAAACACAAAATAGGGCTGGGGATGTGGCTCAGTGGTCGAGTGCCCCTGAGTTCAATCTTCAGTACCAAAAAAAAAAAAAAAGTTGACTCAACTCTGTGCATGAGTTCCTCACATACAACATAAGACTTTTTAAATTCTGTGGCCTCAGGAAAAAATCTTCCTTAAAACATAGTTGGCTATGGTGTGAGGTGATAGACCATATTTAGGATTCAAATTAACAGATAAACAAAATGTTCTTCATTTAAGTCCTTTCCTGCCTGTTTTGAATATAGTGAAGAAATGAATTGGGCAGGTATGTGACTCAATGGTAGAACACTTACCTAGTATGTGCAAGAAGGCCTTGGGTTTGATCCCTGGCACCATGGGATTAAAAAAAAAAAAAAATGGAGCCGGGTGTGTTGGCTCAAGCCTGTAATCCCAGCACTTAGGGAGGCTGAGACAGGAAAATTGCCCGTTCAAAGCCAGCCTCAGCAACTCAGGCGCTAAGCAACTCAGTGAGACCCTGTCTCTACATAAAACACAAAATAGGGCTGGGGATGTGGCTCAGTGGTCGAGTACCCCTGAATTCAATCTCCAGTACCAAAAAAAAAAAAAATGGAACTATACGTTGAATTGGAAGTTGTATTCTACACTATTTCCAAATATTAATTTCCTCTTGTAGCTGAAAAATACCAGTGATCCTTGATTTTATTATCAACAACTTTTAAAATTTTGAGAGCCCTTTTACGAGAACAGATGCACATCTTTTTAAATTTTTTTATTTGTTTTAATTATACATTACAGTAGGCTGCATTTATGCACTTTGAGATGTCATACATAGATACGGTATAATTTCTCATTTTTATGATTATACATGTACAATCACATTGATCATGCAGTCATGTATGTACATAAGGTAATAATGTCTGTTTCTTTCTACTGTCCTTCTGTCACCATATCCTCTCCCCTGCCTTCCCTTCACTCCCCTCTACCTAATCTGAGGTAACTCTATTCTTCCCTAGTGCCCCCCCCACTTTATTGTGAATTAGCATCTGCATATCAGAGACAGAAGCACTTCTAATAGAAAACAAAATATATTGGTTCTTAATACTATGACTTGAAAGGGAGTGGGGCTTTTTAACATGCCTGAAACATTCCCTGGTAAGTATGTTTAATTGGACTCTTGCCCCAGTAATGGGTTTACATAAAAAGACCTTTCAAAAGTGTGTGTTACCTTGTCCACAAAGAAGATAGAGAGCAACTAGTTTGGTTTTAATTTGTGTTTGCAGTGCTGGGCTGGGGATCGAACCCAGGGTCTCATACATGCTAGGCAAGTTCTCTACTCCTGAGCTGCATGCCCTGCCCTCTTCCTTAGTATATTTACTGTGTATCTTAGTAAAATTATTCAGTTAGGGGACTTATTAGTGCCAGGCACAGTGCCAAACATTTTATATATAGTATTTAATGTAAACTGCTACCTTAAACTGCCAGGCACTATGATACACACCAGTAATCCCAGCTACTCAGGAGGCTGAGGCAGGAGGTTCCCAGGCTGGGCAACATAGCCAGATCCTGACTCAAAAAGGGTTGGGGATATAGCTCAGTAGTAGAGTGGTAGAATGCCTCTGTAAGCTTAACAATTATTGCTCACTTTTTTTCAAGTGATAAATTCAAACTTAAAAAAATAACCCATTTGATGCCAAAGCTTGTGCTTTTAACCCCTAAAGCCAAGTACATCTGACTCAACTAGGGGCTTTTAAATTTCAGATTTCTAAGCCACATTTCAGATTTGGGTCGGGGGGTGCTGGGGAATGAACCCAGGGGCATTTAACTACTGAACCACATCCACAGCCTTTTAAAAAAATTTTGGACAGGGTCTTGCTAAATTCCTGAGGCTGGCCTTCAACCTGCAATCATCCTGCCTCAGCCTCCCAAGGCACTGAGACTACAAGTATGTGCCACTACACCTGGCCACCTTTCAGATCTTCAGTCAAAGGAGAGAGAAGGAATTTTTTTAATACCCCAGGTAATTTTATGGTGTCAGCCTGGCACCAGTCCCCTTATTGTTTTTTGAACACCCTAACACTATGCTATATTACTTTAGTGATAAGGTCACAAATGAATAGCAGTAGCAAGAAATGTATTGAAAGGGACTTACCACATAAATTTTACACACACATATCATACAATGTGAATAAGTGACAGCAATTCATTTGCGCTAATAAGCTGGGTACTTAACTGTAGTTCTCACTAGTGAATGAGCCACTTTATATATGTATTAGGGAAGCTTTTAGGGCAGATACTTTCCCATTTTAACAAATGAGAGAAATTGGATTAAAGAAAGCTAATTGGTTTGAAGAAACTGGAGTTCAAAATGAAGTGTCTCTGAGCTCATGTCTTTAATACCACACCATACATTGTTCCCTTGGTCTAGAGATGGTCACTTGGGATTTTTTTTTAACTAATAAAAAAAAAATTGTATTAGCTGGGCACGGTGGTGCACGCCTGTTAATCCCAGCACTTTGGGAGGCTGAGAGAGGAGAATCACGAGTTAGGGCTGGGATTGTAGCTCAGTGATAGAGCGCTTGCCTCACATGCGTGAGGTACTGGGTTCGATCCTCAGCACCTCATAAAAATAAATAAAGATATTGTGTCCATCTACAACTAAAAAAAAATGTTTAAAAAAAAAAACAACAGCCTTAGCAATGGCAAGACGTTAAGCAACTCAGTGAGACCCTGTTTCTACATAAAACACAAAATAGGGCTGAGGATGGATGTGGCTCAGTGGTCGAGTACCCCTGAGTTCAGTCCCTGGCACCAAAAAGCAAAAATTGTATTTACTTAGAAGCATTCAGAATGTCGATGAAACAGCTGCAACTTTTTTTTTTTCAATTACAGAGTGGTATTCAGTTAACAAAACAATTATTTTGTATAACCTGCATCAGAAGCAACTGAAGATGAAAAACTATCATCCCCATGTATAACTAATTTGTGCTGTGCACCAAGAACCTGATTTAAATTTCCATGCCAATTCACAACCCCCATACTGTACCAGGCAAGGTTAGTGGCTAGTAAAAATACCACCAGGAGAGGGCTCTCTAAAGACATTTGGTAGTATGTTAACTATACAAAAAAAGACACTGTACAGTTAAAAACAAATCTTACACAGCCTTACATTTCAATTTTTTCTTTAAAAGGACGAATGCTATACAGGGGTATTTAAATGCTTTATAGACAAGAAAAATAAACTTCACTAGAACCAACTTATTCATCATCTTATCCTCTTCACCTTCCTCCTCTTCCTCCTTTTTCTTGCTTTTTTCAGCCTTGACAGCTCCTTTTTTAGCTACATCAGGTTTTCCTTTAGCTTGGAAGGCAGCAATATCCTTTTCATAGTTTCCCTTCAACTTAGCAGTTTTCTTTTCATAAGGCTTGTCGTCATCTGCAGCAGTGTTTTTCCACATCTCTCCCAGTTTCTTTGCCATATCATCAATGGTTAGACCAGGATATTATTTGGGGGCAATACAGGGCACAGAACAAGGTGGCCAGTGGAAGCCTCTTGGGTGCATTGGGATCCTTGAACTTCTTTCTGTTTCCTATTTAGGCGGGATATAGATTTTCATTTCTCCTTCATTATGGGCCTTGTCCTCCATTGCCATGTCTTCAAATTTTTCTTTCTCTTTAGCAGATATGGTCTTTCATCTCTCTGAGCACTTTTTTTTTTTTTTTTTTTTGGTACCAGGGATTGAACTCAGGGTACTCGACCACTGAGCCACATCCCAGCCCTTATTTTGTATTTTATTTAGAGACAAGGTCTCCCTAAATTGCTTAGCACCTCACTGTTGCTGAGGCTGGCTTTGAACTCATGATTCTCCTGTCTTAGCCTCCCAAAATGCTGGGATTACAGGCGTACGCCACCACGCCTGGCTATGTGAATTTTTTTGTTGCTCTTTTTAGTTATACTTGACATACATACTCCATGTATAAATTCCATTTTTGTGGTTGTACATGATGTGGAGTTACATAGGAAAGTTTATGAACATAGGAAAGCTATGTCTGATTTATTCTACTGTCTTGGTAATGTGTATTTTAAGAACCCTTATCTGGGGCTGGGATTGTGGCTCAGTGGTAGAGTGCTTGCCTGGCATGCATGAGGCACTGGGTTCAATCCTCAGTACCACATAAAAATAAATAAATAAAATAAAAATATTGTGTCCATCTACAACTAAAAAAAAAAAAAGAACCCTTATCTTACAGATATATAACCAAAACATTACAGGTGTAATGTCTGGATTTTGCTTCAAAGCAGGATGGGGCAGGAAACGTAGTAGGTTATGAATAAAGAGTTGATTATTGCAGCTGGTAAATATAAAATTACCAATTAACATGGTTTAGACCTGTTACTCTCTTCCCAAAGTTAGTAAATTTGCTTAGAGCTACCATAGAGCCAAAGGACTAGCCCTGCCCAACTGGCCTCTTTGTTGGAGATAACAGTATAGCCAAATATGCAGACTTCAGTTGAACATTAAATTCAGCTCCCACTCAGTATGCATCTAGTCTCTGAAACAAATCGCTGATCAAATCAAGATGAGACGTTTGGCTCTAGAGAGACCTTGTCTTTGATCTAATTTAATTCCATGTTATAGCCTCTTCTCCCTCCAAGATTATCAATTTGAGTGAACTGAGCTGTGAGAATGGACCAAGGATTCAAGCTCCTGTTTTCGTGCCAGCCTCTTATCCCAAGAGTACATGGTTCTTAAAATAATGGATGTTGATGAGATTGAATCCACTGAGTCAGCAAAACAGTGGGAATTCTGATCAAGCACAGGGCCCTGAAACATGAACCTGGAAAAAGAGATAGCTGAAGAGTGATGGTTTACTAGTGTGTAACTCAGACTCTTACAGGGTTGGGAATACGGGTGGGGGCGGTGTAGCTCAATGGTGGAGCACATCTTACTATGTACTTTCTGTATCTAATACACAAGGTGCTCCATTAGAAAATAGGAATTCAACATTTTGACTAGATTCTAATGTTGTTTTTTTAAAAATATTTGTTTGTTGTTGATGGATCTTTATTTTATTCACTTATTATTCATATGTGGTGCTGAGGATCGAACCCAGTGCCTCACACATGCTAGGCATGTGCTCTACCAATGAGCTACAGCCCCAGCCCGATTCTAATGTTTAATGGGAACTGATATATATGAAACAAAAATTGCTCCACAGCGGATGTAGCAAAGCAAATACATGCAGAGGAAGCCAGTCAAGCCTTGGAGATCTCAACTAGCTGATTCTGACCACTCACCCACGGACTTCTCCACCTATCCTCAAGAGGAAAGCAATTGCAAATAAAAGCCTTTACCAAAGAACTTTTTCTAAAGAGCAACTTGAGTGCAGTACCAAGTTAGCTTTGTGATTATTACTGTGATAGTTGCAGTTCAGAATGATAACCCTAAGGCTTTTTAAAACTTTTTTTAGTTGTTGATGGACCTTTATTTATTTATATGTGGTGCTGAGAATCAAACCCAGTGCCTCACAGGTGCTAGGCAAGCGCTCTACCAGTGAGCTACAACCCCAGCCCAACCATAAGGCTTTGATGACCCTCAGTCATTAGCAGAAAATTAGTTTCCGCCTTTCAAAATATTCATAGAAAGTGTGGCTTAAATCCAAGTCTTCACTTACAAACCCTTAGAAAACCTGAATGGACATTCTTTGAATAGCCTTGTTAACTGAAGCTTCATCATACCAAAAATATTTCAATCTATTACACTGCATTAGCAAAATATTTGGTTTCAAGTACAAAAATTCAGATGGCAGAGATCTACATAAGTACAGAATTAAAAATTAACCTTCTCTATCTTGCTACCTATTTCTATACATTTGAACAAGTTAGTCTACATTTTGGGGGGACAACTAATCACATCAAGTGCATGTATTTTTCATAGCCATTTCTGACAAAGTATTACTTGTGAGCAAAGCTGATTTCCACAGTATCAAGTGGACCATATACAGCAGTTTTCTTTCCTAGCCTAGCAGGTCTTAGAATTTTCTATTTTGTAAATGACTGCCTTGAAAACAAAGATGGCGGTGGAATTTGATTATGTTGTTCCATTGCTTCTTACTTTCCCTGACTTAAAGGGCATCAGTTAGACTTATTGCTGAAAGAGCAATAGAACAACACAATCAGTTACTTGTTACTCAACGATCATTTATTATTTCTGTGTTCAAGGCACTGTGTTAGGTGCCAGGAGAAAAAGGATGAAAATACAAATATGAGTAAGAGTGGACTCTGCCCTTCAGGAGCGTACAATCTAGTAGGAGAGATTAATTGCATGTGAACAACTAATACCAAATAGAAAGTACCACAGGAGATAAAGTACTGCAGGAAACTTCCTTAGCTCTCAACTTCAAAGTTAAAACCAGGTCACAGGAAGGTGATTTGGACTCTTAATTCCATTGTCATCTGTGTGGCAGGCATGAGAAGGCAGCTGAAACGACCTGCTAGGCTCTGATGAACTGAGCTGCATCTTGGATCTTGGTTCCCCAGTTCTCTCAGCTGAGGTTCCAGTGATTAGCAACAGTGTCTATCACTGAAAGAATGGAAGGAAAATGGGAAGGGAAAATGACAACACACAGATTAAAATATGCACAAGAGCTCCCCATGGTAGTCTGCACTGGCTGGGTCCTCAGTACTGCCTTTATAGAGGGATAGGGTAGAGAGGGTAAAGGAGAGCACTGGACTAAACAACAGGATTTCAGATGCTCATACTTAATGAGATATTGGGCAATCTCTAGGCCTCAAGTTTTAAGATGAAGTTAAACCAAATGATCTCCAAGGTTCTCTGCAACTCTCAAATCCAAAAATATAAAATCAACCTTTAGCATCTTAACCACAGCTATTTTAAAGTCAGTGCTTTTGTCCCCTCCTTTTCATCTTTTGTAGAAAAGCCCCTGAAAAAATAAAAACTAGATTCCCCTCCACCCCTTTCCTAACTTTGATACAGCAATACAAGAAACGAAGTTTTTATTCTTTTAACTAGTTAATGCCTCAGAAGTAAAGCACTCCTGGTTCTTTGTTATGAACAGGCACCCATTTGCTCTGCCCCAGCACCTTGTGCCTCACATGCAGAATTGCGGCCCAAAGCTTCTCAGCTATGTGGGTTTCAGTTTGGGTTATTGAGAATATTTGAATGAAAAGATGAAAGATTTTGGTCAAAAGTTCTCCACTCTTTTGAGCTACTTTAAGTAGACCATTTGTCTCTCAGTTTTCAGGATTTAAATTCTCCAACAGCTTCATTTCTTTAAAAGCCTGAGCAGAACATTGAGAGGCACTGACAGGGAGAGGGATTTTTTTTTAAACAAAAGGTGCCTCCAAGGGCAAAAAGTAAGAACAAGATGCAAGCAAAGTAACTTCAGAAATACAAGATTACCACAAAGAGAATTTCTGTGACCCTTCAGAGGCCAGTAGAACCAACTTTACTTTGGTTTTCAGGATTTAAATTTCCCTCCATTTCCCTCTTCCTTTAATGTGCTGCCAGAGCACCACTTCTATCCCTGAAAGGTGGTCTGTTTGCACAGAGAAGTTAGCTTGGTGGCTCCGTTGCTTCTACCAAAGCTTGGGCTGAAAGTCCATGCAACATTAAATTTTGGGGGGACCACACATCTTGTTCAGCCACCCAATTCTGTCATGCCAGAATAATCCTTTTGAACTCTGCCATAGAATAGTCATGTTTTGCATAAATGCCAATGCTTAAGATAGCAACATTAAAGCATAAGCTAGGCCTGAATGACCCACCAGGCTCATTTGACACCATGAGAACTGAGAGACAGCTGGGGGCAACTGCTCTCAACACAGCAGGGTTTACAAACAGCGCCAAGAAACTGAGTTCTGTTAGATATTGCTATGAGCACAAAATGGCTTGTATTGGTTCTCAGTTCACAAAGTGGTCAGTGCATAAGAACAGAAGAAATGCAGTTAATCCTGGCACTAAGCAGAGCACTAGTAGGCTCGATTTCACTGACAAAGAACAACCCTTCCCGCTTATAATCTGATGAGCATCTTCTATCAAATCACCTCTCCAAACCCATTAAATAAAAAGAGATCAAAAACAGTTGAATCAATTGCAATACAAAAATAAGATCCTGCAAGGACCAGGGGGGATTATATGAGTTTGGGAGTGATTATGGAGGCAGTAGCTTTTAAATGAAAGCTCCTGATAAAATCTTGGATTTTTATTTATTTTCCCTTCCTATAAGCAGGAATTACTTTGTACCTGGGCAAATGGCTTATAAGGTTTCACAAATCCTGCAAAGAAATATAAATTTTTTGAAATGTCATTTTCTATTAATATTCTTGTAGAAAGACTTTTATCTGACAATCCCATAAATTTTTAAGACATACTAATATGAAGTTGCCACAATATAGGCAAAAACAGTGGGTAGCTTTTTATCTTTTTAATATTTTTTTTAGCTGTAGATGGACACAATATCTTTTATTTATTTTCATGTGGTGCTGAGGATCGAACCCAGTGCCTCAGGCATGCAAGGCAAGCGCTCTACCACTGAGTCACAATCCCAGCCCCAGCTTTTTTTCTTTAGTATAGATTAACAGTGTTGTTTTATACTTTTACTTTTCAGTAGACTTGAGGACAGTCTGGCTTATTTATCAAGTATTCCCTTTTAAGGTGTGTCCTTTATTTCTTTGGCATGCAAGGCTGACAGGGCAGTCCTACTTCTACATACAAATAACCACCTTCAACACTCGGATGATTAAAAAACACCTTCATGTGTTAGGGTTCAGGCTAATGTTGAGAACCAGAAATCTACAAAAACTCAATTCATGTTTTTTAAATACTTTATATGGTAAAAATACAGCAAAAATAGTATCTGTTCAAAGACGAAAATATATACTGCTATGGTCACGGTTCTAAGGATGATGTAAGTAGTCTCTGGCTCCTCAACTGTGCACTGTACTGTAGGTTAACTCCAACCACAGCTTCTCCGGCTTCAGTCATTTATCAAAGCTAAAATCATACTGTGGAAAGAAGAAATTAATGTTACTAATGTTTCCTTAGAAATGTTCCTACAGTCTGGTCTGTCCAGACTTGCATCCCTGAGGCTCATCAAGGAACATTCATCTGAGTAGAAAACAATCATATTTTACCCAAAGGGAAGAATATTTATACTAGGATCTCTTAATGTCCTAATTTTTCACTAAATAGTAAGTAACTGGGGGTGAAGGTGGGGGTACAATCTAAAAACAATACGGGAGTATATGTTTTTTTAAAAAGGAGCTATATGTAAGGCAAGGAACAACCTTTAGTTATCTCACCATATTTTTGCACAAGCTGTCACTATGCCTGGAATCCCTCTCTCCCACCCCCCAACACACACTTGGGCTCCCATGACTGGGCTCTGTGGAGGCCAGCCTCAGCCCAGAGCACTTGCATGGCTCCCTCCTCAGCTCATCATCTTGCATGCTTTGATCTATGAGGTCTTCCAAAATGAGAGCAAGATCCTAGCACCCGTTCTTCATGTCCTATGTGACACCCTAGGACTGCAATTGTGAAGCTCAGAGCACTCACTGCAGGGATTCTTCACTGCTCTGTCACTTGCAGTGCTTTACAGTGTCTGACACATAATCATCCAATAAATAATCTTACGAATCACTTCAGTTGAAGGATAAAAAATGATCCTTTCCTTTTATTTTTTATTTTCCTTTCCTTTTGCTCAGCTGAGATCAAATGACATACACAAAAATACCCTTATATTACCAATGGTATAAATTATTAGTTCTCTAAATTTAACCATATGCACAATGCACAGCACAGATTAATAGCAGTAGCAGGTTTTTTTTTTGTTTTGTTTTTTGTTTTTTTGGAGAGGTACTGGGAATTGAACTCAGGGGCACTCAAACCACTGAGGCACATCCCCAGCCCTATTTTGTGTTTTGTTTAGAGACAGGGTCTCACTGAGTTGCTTAGCGCCTCGCCGTTGCTGAGGCTGGCTTTGAACTCACAATTCTCCTGTCTCAGCCTCCCTAATTGCTGGGATTACAGGTTTGCACCACCGTGCCCGGCTGGCAAACACTTTAATACTGAGCTATATCCTAGTCTTAAACTTTTTCTTTTTGGGCGGGAAGACTAGGGGTTGAACCCAGGGCACCCTCCCTCTGAGCCATACCCCAGTCCTTTTGATTTTTTATATTGACACAGGGTCTCACTAAGTTGCTGAGACTGGCCTCAAACTTTCAATCCTTCTGTCTCAACCTCCCATGTCACTGGGATTACAGGCATGTACTACCATGCCCAGCCCTAAACTCTAATTTTTTTTTTTAATATTTATTTGTTTTTTTAGTTGTAGGTGGACAGAATATCTTTATTTTATTTTTATGTGGTGCTGAGGATCGAACCCAGTGCCTCACGCATGCTAGGCGAGCAAGCTACCACTGCGCCATAACCCCAGCCCCCCTAAACTCTAATTTTAATCTATTCTTTGCTAGTAGGTAGATTCAACACAGTAAAGGATGTCCATAAGGCAGCTTTATCAGGCAGAAGCCAAGACGGCTATGACTTTAAACTATTTCAGATAAAACAGCATTATCTCCATATAATTTCTAGTTATCAGGAGTCTTCCAAGTGGTAGAAGCTTAGTTCAGTATAAATTTTTCCTAAATAGTACTTATGCTTATGCAAAAAATTAAAATTTAATAAGGCTTAGGGGTGTAGCTCAGTGGTAGAACACTTGTTTAACACACATGAGACCATACATTCAAGGCCCAACACCACAAAAAAATAAAAATTTTTTAAAAAGGAGAAAAAGTAGGAAT
Source organism: Geosciurus inauris (assembly GCA_004024805.1). NCBI lineage: Eukaryota > Metazoa > Chordata > Mammalia > Rodentia > Sciuridae > Geosciurus > Geosciurus inauris. The sequence continues at coordinate 26,036 of PVHX01023163.1, forward strand.
TATCTAATTAAAGATTTGATATAAAAGTTAAGCCTGATTTCTAACTTCCTATAGGCTTTTTTTTTTTTTTTTTTTTTTTTTTGGTACCGGGGATTGAACTCAGGGGCACTCGACCCCTGAGCCACATCCCCAGCCCTATTTTGTGTTTTATGCAGAGACAGGGTCTCACTGAGTTGCTTAGCGCCTCGCCCTTGCTGAGGCTGGCTTTGAACTCGCGATTCTCCTGTCTCAGCCTCCCTAAGTGCTGGGATTAC
>PVHX01023164.1:0-26279 GCA_004024805.1 Geosciurus inauris
AAATATTTTTTAGTTGTAGATGGACACAATATCTTTATTTTTATTTATTTTATGTGGTGCTGAGGATCGAACCCAGTGCCTCACGCATGCGAGGCGAGCGCTCTACCACTGAGCCACAATCCCAGCCCCTGCAAATGCCATAATTTTATTCTCTTTGATTGCTGAATAATATTCCATGGGCTGCACTGCTTTTTTAAGTGAACTTCATAATAAATAAGCCTTGTCCTTTAGTCTCCATCTCCTCTTTTTCCCCCATGTACTTTGTTTACAAAGACATCCAGTCTTTCCTACTGTGAGGTCACAACCTCTTTTGGGAAATGTCCATTCGGGTCATTTGCCCATTTTTAAAATCTGATTATTTGGATTTTTTGCTATTGAGTTGTTTGAGTTCCTTACATATTCTAGATATTAATCCCTTGTCGAATGAATAGTTTGCAAATAATTTCTCCTATTCTGTAGATTTTCTCTCTACTGTGTTGTTTCCTTTGCTGTACAGAATTTTTTAGTTTAATATGCCCTCCCATGTTAATTTTTGTTTTTGTTTCTTGTGCTTTTGGGATCTTCTCCAAAAAAGTCCTTGCCAGACTAATGTCCTCAACAATTTCTCCTTTTTCTTTTAGTAGTTTCATTGTTTCTAATATTACTTTTTTTGTGGTTGTTGAAGCATTTCTCTCACATGTGTGTGTGTGTATACACATTAGCATGTGTATATGCATCAGCATCTGTAGACTGAACTAATTTCATAATTTGTAAGGCCCAGTGCAAAATGAAAATGCAATAGCAGTTGTTCAAAATTATTAAGAATTCTAAGATAACAACAGTAGAGTGTGGGAACCTTTGGAACTTAGACCCTGTGTCACTGCATAAATTGTGCCCTTGATATTAACCCTGTCTGCAGAAAAACAAAAAGTGAAAGAAAATATTTCAAAACATCCTAGTGATTGTCTTTGGGTTTTGGAATTACTGATAGTTTTTTTTTAATGCATTTAAATTTTTTTCACAATAGGCACAATTTTACTTTTATAGTCAGTAAAAAAAAAAAAGTACGTGTCCTATTATAAAAAGACCTAAATGTTACTGAAAATAGCACTACAATTAATTGCATTGTATTTAACTATTAGGTTCTTTTCAATATCCATTTGGGGCCACTGAGAATAACAGACATTCTTTTTAATGTTTCTATACTGTACTTTTAAGTCACAATAGAGGATAGAGCAGGATATAAAAATAAAACCAGTTCTTTGCTAAGCCAAAAAAAGCAAGCACAAGCTGGATCACAAATAACACATTTCCACCCATTTTTGTCCCATATAGAATTAGCTCTTTGGTTGGACATTGAAATTTGCTTCAATAGTGTAATGCTAAAAGTCCCTTAGATCTCTATTCATATAATTTGTAGCCCACTCTGGCAAAAGGAAGGCCTGCAGGAGGCCTATTGCATTTTGAGCACCTATTAGTCCATTGATGGATTTAGAAATACATTGTTGTTTAATGGAGAAACATTGCATCTGAATGCCCTCACCTTCCATGACAGAGCATTGAGCCAGACAAGGTGTTGCCCACCTGTTCTTTCTGCTACTCAGAGGCTGTGGTAGGAGGATCACTTGAGTCCAGGAGTTTGAGACCAGCTTTGGCAACACTGTGAGACCCCCATCTTAGAATTTAAAATTATTTTGAGCTGGGATTGTAGCTCAGTGGTGGAGCGCTTGCCTCACATGTGTGAGGCACTGGGTTTGATCCTCAGCACCACATACAAAATATATAAATGAATAAAATAAAGGTTTTTTAAAAATTTAAAAATTTTTTAAATTTAGAAAAATGACAGAGCATTAAGTGGGTTAAAAATCATACACAGGGGGGCTGGGATTGTAGCTCAATGGTAGAGCTCTTGCCTCGCATGCGTGAGGCCCTGGATTCGATCCTCAGCACCACATACAAAGCAATAAAATAAAGACATTGTGTTCATCTACAACTAAAAAAAAACCTTTAAAAAAATTTTAAAAAAATCATACACAGGATATTTGCAATGCACTCTTTTAGAAGTTACACAGAAAAGCCTTAAGTTAAACCGTGATAAGTTATAACTAGCCATCTTGACACAGATGAAGTACAAAAGTCAAGGCAAATCACTTAATCTTTTTAGTTCCCTAATGAATAATCTACCCAGGCACAAAGGACACATTGGCTGCAAGAATGTTTATTTTAAGGTTACTCTATTCAGTTAAATGGTCAGGAAATTGGTTTTGCTAGAAAAAGTCCTGTTTTTTAAGTATAATTTTAAGAGACATTTTAATGTACTTATACACCTCAACTTTTGACTACAAATATGTTCTATTTTATAATATCAGTCTATATTTTAAATGCACTTTTTATTGTGAAGCAAAGCGCTAAGATGGAGACTCACAATAGGAGTCCTGGTTTAAGTGGAACAGGTAGGAAAGCCCTTTCTGAGAAGGTAAATTTAATTTGAGAAAGTCATATTTAAGTTGCTATCTAAAGGAAGACAAAAAGCTCATCAAATGAAAAGATAGGGGAAAACATTCCATTCGGGGGAAAAGCTTGTCCAAAGGTCCTGAGGAAAGGAGAGAGATTTCAAAAATGGCATTACCTGAGGAAGCCCACATAGAAGGCTGAAATTTAATTCAGAAAGTTGAGAGATGGGCTCTGATTGGTCTACTCTGAGTCACATGCCAACCCCAGGGTGGGAGGAAAGTAAGTTACTAGGAATAACATGACAGAAAGAAATGCTATGATCAGAGAAACAGGGGTTGGGACCCCAGAAGGAGGGTAACTCTTCTTAATATTTCCACAGAACAAAGGAGACTTATAGAAATTGATCCCTTGATGGTTCATATTGCCCCATCCTTTCCTGTACCATTCTTGCTTACTCTTCCCCCCAGAGACAGATAAGTGACATCCTTTTTAGTGACATCAAGACAAGTCATTAGAAGCAGGAGCAGTGCAATGACAAAGGGGTTTTCAATATAATCTCCACTGCTGTGGCCTTTTCTGCCAATGCTAGAGTTTAGGAAACACATGCTGATCATACACAGTGCCCTAACCATGTATTGGAAGGCCTGGATAGGAGTCCTGATTTCTAGCCTCAGGTGCAAGTCACATACTTGAATTTATAAGGAACTCCCCACCCCACACCCCCATCTGTTTTCCAACTAGTAGGTTAGAATTTGAAGGGAAAGATAAGAAGTGCCAGCCCTTAGCAGATAGATTTCAGGTAGCTATGTGAATGTCTTGAAATAGTTCTATTAATTAATTAATTTTTATGTTATTATTATTACAGTTCTATTAATTTTTTAAATATTTTTTTTAGTTGTTGATGGATCTTTATTTTATTATTTATATCTGGTGCTGAGGATCGAACCCAGTGCCTAACGCATGCTAGGCAAGCGCTCTACCACTGAGCTACAATCCCAGCCCAGTTCTATTAAATTTTTATATTATTGTTATTATTTGGTACTGGGGCTTGAACCCAGGGGTGCTCTACCACTGAGCTACATAACCAGTCCTTTTTATTTTTTTACTTTGAGACAGGGTTTTACTAAGTTATTCAGGGCCTCTCTGAGTTACTGAGCCTTGCTTTGAACTTGGAATCCTTTTGGCTCAGCCTCCCAAATCACTGGGATTACAGGCATGCACAACCATACCCAGCAAGGACTCTCAATTACAAGGACAAGAATTCAACTTGAATTAGCTTAAGCAAAGAAAAATATGTGTTTTGCTGGATCACATACTGGGAAGAACAGCTTATGGGTGTCATTAAGACTTTTTGTCTCTTATTTCTTATCTGTATTTAGCTTGGCCTTGTTCCTGACTCTTGGTGTCTTCAGATATTCTTCAGGTGGAGGAATATGGCCCCAGTAGCCCCAGGCTTATGTCATGGCCTACCTACCCCAAATTTTCTCCTCAAATATGTGTACATCAAATCCCAGGGAAGAAGCCGGGCACGGAGGCGCACACCTGTAATCCCTGCACTTTGGGAGGCTGAGACAGGAGAATCACGAGTTCAAAGCCAGACTCAGCAATGGCGAGGCGCTAAGCAACTCAGTGAGACCTTGTCTCTACAAAATACACAAAATAGGGCTGGGGATGTGGCTCAGTGGCAGAGTACCCCTGAGTTCAATCCCTGGTACCAAAAAAAAAAAAAAAAAAAATCCCAGGGAAGGTCTTTGGTAGGCCCTGCATGGTCAGTTCCTAACCTCTGCAGCAGTCAGTCTGGTCAGGGATATGTCTTAGTCATGTGCCAACCCCTGAGAACAAGGCTCTCAGTGTATTGTGCCCCAAAGCTTCATAAAATGGGGAAGTGTTAGTTCCCCAACAATAAGGGACTCACTATTACCCACAGAAGGGGAGAAAAAGATGTCCAAGAGACAAAAGTTACAAAATCCAGAATGATAAGGGAATTTAAGGATAAATAATTTTATGAGACCAGCATAAAAGACATATAAAAATTATTGCAATCCAGGTGGCCTTGCTCTCCCAGAATCCAGTTAAAATACTTTTCTTAAAGAGTAATTTTTTCATGAAATGAAACTCAAGACATTTAGAAAAACACAGCAAGACAGGAAATAATTTTGCTCTGCTCCGAAGTGTAGAGAAGAGCAAGAACTTGAAATGGCCTCCCCCAAGGAGGCAAAATAGGCACAGAAAGGGACAGAGAGGCATTCAGGTGTGGGAGTAAATCTACCTCTGGAAAATAGAGCAAGAAACAACAGGTTAACAATCTAAGAAAGCAGTTACTACCCATCCACTCAGCACAAAGTTGGAATGTCTCTGATGGGACATGTCGAATGGAAGCATAGACCTCCAAATATTGACAATCACCTGTCAGATATTTAGGCTGAGGTCGTGGTTCCTACCTTCAACCCCTAGAGATCCTAAGAACAAGGCAGGGCCTCCAGATCTGCCAGAGTGTGGTTCTCACTAGGTTTCTAAGTCCATGATTCAGGCACAGAGAATAGACAGATAAAGTTATGTAAACTGATTTCTAGAAAGTCTGCTCTCAGAGACAAGTCAGAAACCCAGTCATGAGTGCATAAAGACAGAGTTGATCTAGCAAGGAGTATAACTCTGTGCACCAGGCCTCTGGGTGGTGGGTATGAGTGCCAACCAGAGCCTGAGATGTTTTACAAGCTGAATGCTTGTTTGTGAAGAGAGGGAGGCTACAAAAGAAGGGAGTTAGGTGGATTCTGACAGACACAGGGAGAGAGATCTTACTGTGAGAGTTGAATACAAGGTGTTTTGATCAGATCAAGTCCCCAGAGGTATACTAAAGTACAACAAGGGAAATGCTTTAAAAAAGGAAGAAAGGGCTGGGAGTGTAGCTCAGTGGTATAGCGTGTGCTTAGCATACTCAAGGCCCTGGGTATAATCCCTACCACTGGTTTAAAAAAAAATTACTTTATGGGATGATGGTGGTATAGCTCAGCAGAAGAGTGCTTGCCTAGCATATGATAATGTGAGGCCCTGGGTTTGATCCCCGATGCCACACACACACACACACAAAGGAAGAATCTATGTCTGATTTGGAAAAAAATATCATGACCAGCAAACTAGGCAAAATGTTGGGACACATTTGGATAAGAATAATTTCTATTACTGATTTGTATTCATCTCTAAGATGTGCCTTTTTCTGTGAGATTCCATGAATAAAAATTTGACTTGTTGCTATCAGGAAACCTGGCACCATTACTTGCAAATTAAAAATACAAGTGAATCATTTACATATCTCCTAGAGAATGAGGAGTTTGTGTGTTATACTTTGAGTAATTTGGATAATGCTGTGGGATGAGTTTTTTTTATTATTATTTTAAAATTCTAATTAAGCCATCCATCACTTCAAGGTGACAATTTTCTCAAGTATGCTCTTCTTAAAACTACTGAATTTTTTATTTATCCAACAGCATGAAGAACTTTGACTCCTAGAGAAAATTCCATATAAGTGGTCGTCTCTTCTTTGGGGAGGGAGAGTTTTCTCTGACCCTTTTCTTTTGGATGCTATCACTCTTCCACTCCTTGGGATTCTGGTGGGCCTGTCAGATTCATGGATTTAAATCCAGAACCCACCTGCCTCCCAACTTCTTTATCGTCCCCCTTCCCACAGATACTAGCCAAAACAAATTTCAAAGGCTTATGTAGCAGGCTGCCCAATCAGACTACCTAAATTCTTTAGACACACAACTGATCCAGGAGGGACCAAGCAACATAGTCTAAGACTGTTGCAAATGCTGGTTCAGAAAGAGTTGTCTTTTTTATCACTGAAATTGCTAGCTGTGAGGATAACATAACCCTGGACTGTTCAGCGCTCATCTTTGCTTTCATGCAGAGAGAGTCTGTCTGAAAATGAAGCCCACACAGAGAAGAACAGAAAAGGAAGAGAGGCAAACAAAAAGTAGAAGCAGTGATCTAATGACTTCATTGCATTCTTAGATCCAGATATGCTCAAAGCAGACCCATTGCCTTGGACTTTCCATATCCAGGAGCATATGCATTTTGTTGTTATTTAAAATAAACTAAATTGAGGGCTGGGGATGTAGTTCAGTGGTAGAGCTGCTTGCCTTTCATGGTAGAGGACCTGGGTTCAATCCCAAGTACTGCAAAGAAAAAGAAAACAAAAAAAGCCTAAACTGAGTTGAGTTTCTATTACAATTGAATAGGTCCACACATTAAAAAATCAATAATTCTGCCACGTGGAACTTCATGACACTACCACTAACCCCGGTACTACATGAGTACTGACCAGAAGTAAGTAGTGCTCATTTTTATTTTATTAAAGAAGCACTCAAGAATTACTTTGTGTTATGTAATTTCTGCTTTTTACCTTTAATTTCTACTTGTTGAAATTATATGCAACAAGGGCACAAAAAAATGACTGAATAATAAATAGATCCAATTTTAATTCAGCACCAGGGAGTTAATACAAAGCCACAAAACTGTAGATGTGAGTTTGCTTTTCTGATCTTTATTGATGCCAATATTTGGAAAGAATTTAGTTTATGTGTGTACTTTCAGGTAAGGAGTTATCTTGCTTGTTACAGAAGCAAGATAACTCCCTGTTATTGGGCATAAATGAAGATAGTTTCTTTGTGTCAATGGGCATTTGAAAGAATTCTATGATACCTAATGTTTCCAACTTTGAACTGGGAAGTTCAAAATCACTCTGATCCTTGATTTTTTTTTTTTTTTCTTTTTTTGTTTGTTACCAGGGATTAAAGGATTGAACGTAGGGGCACTTAACCACTGGGCCACATCCCCAGCCCTTTTTAGTATTTTATTTAGAGACAGGGTCTCACTGAGTTGCGTAGGGTCTTGCTGAGTTGCTGAAGCTAGCCTTGAACTTATGATCCAGAGTCACTGGGATTATAGGTGTGCACCACTGGGCTTGGCTGTCTCTGGTATTCTGAAGTTTCATAATAATGTGTCTTGGTCTGGATCTTTCCCCATTATTGTCTTTTCACTCTGGAAATCAATCTCCTGCTGGACTGGGTGTTTCCTTGGTGTTACTTTTTAAATAATTTGCTCCTTTTTGTTTTCTTCATTTTTTATTTCTTCAACTCTCTTCATTAAAAAATATTTCTTAAGGACATGCTCTGTCTGGTTTTGTTCTAAGCAATGACCAAAATACATAACATCCTTGCTCCAAAGATGTTCATATTTGAGGTAGACATTGAATAGTCTGCGGTGAGTCTATAATTTTCTTTTTTCTCTCTCTCTCAAATTTTTGTTATTTTGTTCTTCTCTCTGGAAGACTCCTCAATTTTATCCTCCAACTCACTGTTTTTGCTCCTATTGTAATATTTTCAATTTCCAATAGCTCTGTATTATTTTACAAGTACATATCTCGCCTTATCTGAGAATGTTCTTAATAGCTTAATTTATTTGTTTATTTATGCCTCCTGAATTATCTCCTTGTTTTTTTTAAAAAATATTTCCTTGCCTTTTTAAAAAATATCTTTATCTTATTTATTTTTATGAGGTGCTGAGGATCGAACCCAGTGCCTCATGCATGGGAGACAAGAACTCTACCATTGAGCTATAATCCCAGCCCCATTTCTTTGTCTTGTTTATTTGTTTTGGTTTCTGTTTTTCACAAGAACTTTCCCACCTACTCCTATTTACAGGTTATAGAACTAAGAATATAATTGGCAGATCTGTTTGAGAATATGGGACTTGTCAATTGCTGAACATTACTTCTAAGGGGATTGGGCAAAATTTTAATTTCACTAAAGAATTTTCCCCTTCAAATTGTTTTATCTACAATTAGGTTGCCAGGGTTTACACATAATGTTCCAGCTTCATAATGAATTTACCCAAAAGTTAATTATACTCAAGCTTCTCACAGAAGGTGTTAAACTTTAATTCTGTATTATAAAATCAGATTAGTCAGCAGCTGTCTGATATAATTTGTATCAGAAAAAAATATTTATATTTGGAGAATTAAAAACCTAGACTTTCTTGCAGAACAGGTGTGCCACAAATGGGTAATAAATGGTGTGAGATATGGATCCCTCCCCTGTGGTCAGTGGAAAGCAGGTAAATGTATAACAACCAGCCCTCCAGAAAGAAGCCTTGATTTGTAGCATTTGTTGATTTTCTACTTCCATGATATAAATATCTTTCAAACTACTAGTGAGATGTCACTGAGTAAAGAGTTGGGAAGCACAACTGGCACTAGCACACTGGTAGGAGCTGGTTTTAGCACACTTGAATATGTAAGCTCTTTGGGGAGCCAGTGGAAGTATCAAGTGCATAGTATCCACCTACGGTGGTTACCTTCTGCTGGAAGCAGTCCTGTCAGTTTACCCCAATGTGCTGCTCAACTATTATCATTTTCTTTGCACATCGTGACATGAAAAAGGCTGGGAAGCCCTGCTCTTTTGAATTTATTTCTAAACTAGTGTGTGTGTGTGTGTGTGTGTGTGTGTGTGTGCCTACCCCACATCCACACACCTCAGTTCACCAAGATATGTTAATCTTTTCTTCAGGAGTATAGATGATACTCCTTTTGAGTCTATACAAGTAGTTTCTTGTCCTATTATAACCTCCCAATTATGGCTTGAATATGTCCTTCAAAGGTTAGGTACTGGAAACTTAATCCCCAAAGTCATATGGTAATGGTATTTGAGGGGTGGGACCTTTGGGAGGTACTGGGTCATGAGAATTCTGTGGAGTGGGTTATCATGGGAGTGGCTTTGTTATAAAATTGGGCTCTCTTTGGCTTTCTTGTCATGTTTCGCCATGTGATGCCCTCAGCCATGTTATAATGCAGCAAGAAGGCCCTCACCAGAGGCTGAGCAGATGCTAGCATTCTGCTCTTGGACTTCTCAGCCTTCAGAACTGTGACCTAAATAAACTTCTAGTATTTATAAATTATACTATCTCAGGTATCTTGTTATAACAACAAAATATGTAAGACATTTCTCTATTGATTTTTTTCAAAAAACAATTGAATACAGAATATACTGGGCAATCTTGGTATTTTGGACAATGCTTAAAACACTGGAGAAACAAATAAGACTTGGCACTACCCACAGAGGATACACAGTCTCGGGAAAACGACTCAATTTGGAATAATAATAATACATTTTAAGCTTAGTAGGTTTGTTAATGTTTGACAACAATAAATAAAGACTGGTTATTTAATTTTTAAAATTGTATCCTTTAAATATTGAGGCATTTCTATTTCTCTTTATTAAGTAATATACTTTAAAAATTGGGGAGGGAGAATGTCCTTTACTGACATGAGACAAAGAAAATAATTAAATTTTAATGTTCATTTTAAAAGCAATTATATCAGTGATAGCCTAATTTTTGATGGCATGCTATTTAACAGTTGACTTTATTTTAGATGGAATTGCATTTTTTTATCTTAATTTTTTGGGGTGTGGGGTTCTTTTTTTTTTCTTTTGTTTTTTTTGGAACTGGGGATCCAACCCAGGGTTTTGCGAATTCAAGGCAGACACTTTGCCACTGAGCTACATCCCAGCCCTGTGGAATTGCATTTTTTAAAAAATATTTATTTTTTAGTTGTAGGTGGACACAATATCTTTATTTTATTTTTTATATGGTGCTGAGGATCGAACCCAGTGCCTCCCGCGTGCTAGGCGAGCACGCTACCACTGCGCCACAACCCCAGCCCCTGGAATTGCATTTTTAACAGAAAGTATTCTTATTGAATACTTTGATCTTCAGAATAGGAAAGCCAAGTTGAGGGTTGATTTTTTTATCTAATGGATTTGATGGAACCAAGATAATTTAGATCAATAGAAAAAAATTCAATATTTTTTGCTTAGCTAATTCACACTGTTGACAGTGATGCTTATCCATAATTGCTACACCCAACAAATCCACAGTGAATTCAACTTTCTTTTTTAGAGGAAAAAAAAAAGCTACAAATTTACTCAGAACTCATATTTTTAAAATTAATTAATTATACATATAAACTGAAGTGGCTATATCTACATAAATTTCAAGATTATCTTCTCAGCGTGCATGAAGAGCATGAATGAAGATTTATTACAAAGTTTCATTATGTCTACTTACCTACTTAAATGAAAAATTAATATATCACAACATTGTCTCTCAGGCAGTTTTAAAACAAATAGAAATATTTCTCTAGATAGAATAAGTAATAAAATGACAGACTGTTGCAGATCCAAAGTGCATCTTTTCATAAACAGGTTTATTGAGAAATTTTCTTGCTGAAGATTTTTAGTGCTTTATTGTTGTTGTTGTTGGTTTGTTTTTGTGGTGCTGAGGATCTAACCCAGGGCCTTGCACATACAATGCATGCTACTTCTCCAGCCCAGAGATTTTTAAATTACAGTAGCATGTGACTTAAATATATGAGTATTTACAAGGGGCTAGAGTTGTTGCCCAATGGTTAGAGCACTTGCCTGGCATGTGTGAGGCACTGGGTTCAATCTTCAACACAGCATATTAATAACTAAATAGAATAAAATATCCATTGACAACTAAAAATATTTAAAATATATATCTGAGGATTTACATATGAAGGATTACTTTTCTAAAGTAGGTTTTTCTTAAAAATATTTTTTAATTGTAGATGGACACAATACCTTATTTTATTTATTTATTTTTCTGTGCTGCTAAGGATCAAACCCAGTGCCTCACATGTGCTAGGCAAGTGCTCTACAACTCCAGCCCTGGAAGATTACATTTCAATTTTAAGTTAAAACTATTATTCTATATTCCATGTATAATTAGAATAATTTTAATTGACCAGAAATATAGATGATGATAATAGTAAGAGATAATATTTATTTGTTACTAAGTATATATGTCAGGTACCCTTTCAAGCCACCTTATATATTTTTTGTTTTTGTTTGTTTGCAGTACTGGGGATTGAATCCGGGGGCCCTCTTACACTGAGCTATATTCCCAGCCCTTTCTAAAAAATATTTTAAAATTTTGAGAAAAGATCCCACTAAGTTACCCAGTCTGGCCTCAAACTTAGTACCCTCCTGCATCAGCCTCCAGAACAACCTATTATAAACCTCCAGGATTATAGATGTACTATGTGGCTCTCAGGGGACTATATATTTTCATTCATTTAATCTTCACAAGCCATTGAGGTAGGTACTATTATTACTCCCATTTTATTTTTTTAAATTGATGCATTGCAATTATACATAATAGAGGGATCATTATGTCATATCATACATGCATATGATATAATTTGGTCAATCTCATTCCCCAGTGTTATTCCCAGTTTATTTATTTTGGAGGTACTGGGGACCAAACTCAACCACTGAACCACATCCCCAGCCCTATTTTGTATTTTATTTAGAGACAGAGTCTCATTGAGTTGCTTAGTGCCTAGCTTTTTGCTGAGGCTGGCTTTGAACTCACAATCTTCCTCTCAGCCTCCTGAGCTGCTGGGATTGGGATTACAGGCGTGCACCAGCCCAATGTTATTCCCACTTTATAGGTAAGAAACTAGTAGCATAGAACCTGGGATCAAACTCAGGCAGTTAAGATTCAGAGTCAGCCCTCTCAGTATGACTAAATACCTCCCATGTGCACAATAGAGAGAATTTAAAGAAATAGCAGACATCATTCCTATTTGCAACAAATAGAAACTAATTCTGGCAACTCAAGTAGAAGATAATTTGCTAGAAGATTGTAACAAACTTACTAGATTCACAGAAAGACTGGACAAACAGGCTTGGACACAAACTAGAGGGCAAATCTGGAGGCTCAGGGCAAGAACTACAAAAAAGCTTATGGCGGGGCTGGGATTATGGCGCAGTGGTAGCGTGCTCGCCTAGCATGCATAGGGCACTGGGTTCGATCCTCAGCACCACATAAAAATAAAATAAAGGTATTCTGTCACCTACAACTAAAAAATAAACATTAAAAAAAAAAAGCTTATGGCACAGTGGTGTGATCAGGCCCCCTCTTAGCTTGGATATGTAGGCTCCGAACACCTGCAGTCTTTTCCCCCTTGGCTAAGGACATGAGTTATAGGGAGTAAGGGTTCAGTTGGCCCAGCTTGGCCCAGCTTGGCCCAGCTTGGCCCAGCTTGACCCAGCTTAGATAAGGCAGACAGAGGGGACCTGATGACTATCCCAAGGCATTGTGTCCAGTAGAGAAGAGGTTCCTGCTATGGAGTCAGACTTTGGGGATTTCTTTTTAGCTTTATCATTCACTTAGTTGGCCCACATTGGTAATTTATTAATCTCTCTGTGGTTCAGTTTGCACATTTATTAAATAGGGCTAATTATATTTATCTCTTAGGGTTGTTTAAGGAACAAACAAGTTAATGCACATGAAACTCTTAAAAGAGAACATGGCACACACACACACACACACAAAAACCACCATAAATGTTTACTTTGATTATAAACCAAATTAAAAATAAACATATTATTTAACCATTAAATATAAAGAAAAGACAACATTAATTTTTTTGGGCAGGGGAGGGCATCTGGGAATGGTAGCACATACTTGTAGTCCTAGCTACTTGAGAGGCTGAGGCAAGAGGATCCCAAGTTGTAGATCAGCCTGGGCAACTAATGAGACCTTTTCTCAAAATAAAAAATAGAGGCTGGGTGCAGCAGCGCACGCCTGTAATCCCAGAGGCTTGGGAGACATAGGCAGGAGGATCGAAAGAAAATTCAAAGCCAGCCTCAGCAATTTAGCAAGGTCCTAAGCAACTCAGTGTAGAATACGAAATAGAATACAAAAACTCTAAATAGAATACAAAATAGGGCTGGGGATGTGGCTCAGTGGTCGAGTGCCCCTGAGTTCAATCCCCGGTACCAAAAATAAATAAATAAAATAAAAATAGAAAGGACTGGAGATGTAGCTCAGTGACAGAGTGTCCTTGGGCTCAATCCTCCTGTATTAAACAAACAAGCAAACAAACAAAAACTGTTTTATTTTCCCTTTCCTCTACCTCTCAATAAAGTTTAAGCCTTTGATCAGAATAAATAAATGCCTCAAGAAACGAAAATATGTTTGGAATATTTATCATAGTCCTCCCTTTGTGTCATAGTCTTTTATTTATAATAATTTTGCTTTAAACTTAGAGAGATTTTCATCTGGTTCCCAACACTGAAAGAATTGGTAAGCTTTTCAATAATAACTATCTGGTGCCTTATAGGAACATGAAGACATGAAACATAATTGTCTCCAGTGGTCAAATCTTATGGAGCACTGTGCTAAAAACTTAAAATGATTCTTATATGTCACTTTGAGTTAGTCTGAGAAATGTATTTTTTTGGAACTAAAATTTTCACAAATGGATAAAACTTTAATTCAGATTTATTTAGAGAAACCTAAAAAGAGATAAATGTGTATGAGAGAGGACTCTGGACTATTAAGTGTCATTTAGGAGCTCTAAAAATATAATTGGTTGAGATTAATGAGGGCTACTCTGAATAATTAAATTTTATCAATTAAAAATTGAGACATTAAAATATTTTTAAACATATTTTTTAGTTGTCAATGGACTTTTATTTCTTTATAGGTGGTGCTGAGAATTGAACCAAGTGCCTCACACATGCTAGGCAAATGCTTTACCACTGAGCCACAACCCCAGCTCCCAAGACATTAAAATAATTTTTTTAAAATGTTTATTTTTTTTAGTTGTAGGTGACAGAATATCTTTATTTTATTTTCATGTGGTGCTGAGGATCGAACCCAGTGCCTTATGCATGCTAGGCGAGCACGCTACCACTGCACCATAATCCCAGTCCCACATTAAAATATTTTTTAAAAAATTTTAAAAAAATTGTTTTAGTTGTTGATGGACTTTTATTTATTTATACGGTGCTGAGAAGCAAACCCAGTGCCTCACACATGCTAGGCAAGCACTCTACCACTGAGCTACAACTCCAGCCCAAGACATTAAAATATTTTAAAAAGGAAAACAGTTTGTTGTTATCCAAACAGTCTCATATCAGATAAAGTAGATCTCTTTATAATTAGCAGTATTTCTTATGTGCTCTTAATTCTAATGAATAATTTAGAAAACACAAAAAATTAACAAGTTTGTCATGCTAATCTAATTTCTTTCAAGAGTATTATCCCAATCTAGATGAAGTGGTCACAGCTTATAAATGGGAAGAATCCAGTTTTCAAGATTGTTACCTATGTTAGGAGATGTTTAGAAGGAACAATCTGCTGGGTTGTGAAGCTCTGATTGTACTGGGCAGTGTTGTGAGTCAGGGTCAGTAGCAAGAGGGCAAGACAGAAGAGTGATTTCTGCCAAGCTGGGCAGGAAGACGTGGTTCATGAGTGCTCTGCTCTGCCATGTCTGCCAGAAGCTGGTATCCATTTGAGAGCTCACAGCCCTGCAGCAGAACTCACAGAAGAAAGAATGGAATAATAGACATGAAAATGTGTGCATGAACCAAGAAAAGAAGCATTTGGAGAGCAAATGAGGGAAGAATAATAAAGGGTGGAAAAACAGAATAATGAGAGGGTATCAGTGGCTAATTCTGATATGTAAAGCAAGAAAAAACAAAGGAGATGTTTGAAGTTTCCCTGATATATTCATAAGTATTATTATTTTTAGGATATTACACTTTCCATTATTGTAAAAGTAATCCATGTTCATTGTACATTTTCAGAAAACAAACTATATAAACATAGTTTCTATTTATAGATATATAAAACAAAACACATATATATTCTCTCTATATATAGAACACACACACGAACATACATATATATATATATATACACATATATGTATATATATATATTCTAAAACCCAATCATTCTACAGGCATCAATTTGCATAAGATTTTCAAAAAGTTTTAATTAATTTATTTATTTTACAGTAGAATGCATTTTGACATATAGTACACAAATGGAGCACAACTTCTCATTCCTCTAGCTGTACATGGTTCAGAGTCACTCCACTAGTGTAATCATACATGTATATAGGGTAATAATGTCTGTCTCTTTCTATCATCCTTCCCATCCCCACAACCCCACCCCTCCTCTCACTCCCTTCTACACAAACCAAAGTTCCTTCATTCTTCCCTATCCCCCTGGATCAGCATCCGCTTATCAGAGAAAACCTACGGCTTTTGGTTTTTTGGGAATGGCTTATTTCACTTAGCATGATATTCTCTACTCCACTCATTTTCCTGCAAATGCCATAATTTCATTCTTCTTTAAGGCTGAGTAATATTCCATTGTGTGTATGTACCACATTTTCTTTATCTATTCATCTGTTGAAGGACACCTAGGTTGGTTTCATAGTTTAGCTATTGTGGATTGGGCTGCTATAAACATTGACGTGGCTACATCACTGTAGGATGCTGATTTTAAGTCCTTTGGGTATAAACCAAGGAGTGAGATAGCTGGGTCAAATGGTGGATCCATTCCAAGTTTTCTGAGGTATCTCCGTACTGCTTTCCATGGTGGTTGCACCAGTTTGCAGTCCCACTAACAATGTATGAGTGTATCTTTTTCCCCACATCCTCGCCAACATTCATTATTGCTTGTATTGTAGATCACTGCCATTCTGACTGGAGAGATGATGAACATTTTTTCATATGTTTGTTGATCAATTGTATTTCTTCTGTAAAGTGTCTGTTCAGTTCCTTAGCCCATTTATTGATTGGATTATTTGTGGGTTTTTTTTGTTGTTGTTGTTATTAAGTTTTTTGAGTTCTTTGTATATCCTGGAGATTAGTGCTCTGTCTGAGGTGCATGTGGTAAAGATTTTTTTCCCAGTATGAGAAGATTTTTGAAAAGAAGGAGGATAATGGCCATGAGGAAGCAGGGTGTTCAGGATGGAGACGGCATTGTGGCTCCTTCATTTTAAAGCTTGCCAGCCAAAGGCTGCCAGGAAGACAACTATTGTCAAATAAAGTTAGGTTCCTAAGCTTGCTGCAGTGAGGAAGAATGCACACCAGGGGGAATGGGGAATGTGTAAGAAAGAGAGTTGGGAATATCTTGTTACAAAATCTGAGATTGTTGTGCTGATCAGTTTTGAGGGAAGAAAGGATTTGCTGTACATTGAGTTCTGTCAAGAAGCAGGGGAATTTTTGATGATTATTTTTACTTAGGAGGCTAGATTCAGCCTGTAGCTAGAACAAAAGGGTGTTTGGTTATTTTGTGATTGTTTAATGTCCTTTTCTCTGCCCACATTCAGATATGATTACGGTATTACCTTGTTACTGTCTTGTTCTCCCATGATTACCAAGTGACCTTGCTTGAATATTGTTTGTCTGTGAAAACTGTTTATCTTCAGTGAGGGAACATTATGGACTAGTCATTAGCTGCCAAATATAGGCTATCAGGGTCATTTTTTTTCCTGCACTTTCTCAGTCAGCTACTAATGTTAGACTTGGATTTGCGTTTGAGTCACAACATGAGACACTACAAAACCTGGGTGATAGTGCAACTAAGTGTGGAAGAGACAGACTCTCTGTTTCTGTGTACTTCTCATGCAATTACTTTTAGAACTCCAAGAGCTTCAGGAAAGCTCTTGGCCTGATGGCAACAAGTTCTCAGGGCTGGGGTCAAGGGTGAGAAGGAGCTGCTGCCCTCCAGTGGCTCTCCTGATAATTACATCAACGACTGTTCCTGGCTTCTGCAAAGACTTCTGAGAACTTCCAGGAACACTTTAATTTAGGGCAGGACAGAGCAGGAAGAAAGCAAATTTGCCTGGAAAAAGAGCTAGTAAAATTTCAGGTACTGCTCTCAGCTTGGTGAAGCCTGGAAAATTACAGATTACATAAATTATAGGTTTTCAATGATTGTATATTGCTTTTATAATCAGCAAAGTTATAAGAATTTAAACTTTTATATTGGACCAAAAAGGACCATGCAGCCTGGAAATGCAGAATAACTAAAGATGAGGATGTAGAAAACTTTATAATATCAAGAGTTCCATAAAGTTTACATTTTTACTTAAGTTGGGTAGGATGCTGAGAAATTGGGATCCTTGTGCATTGCCAGTGGGAATGTAAAATAATAGTTCAGTTGCTGTGGGACTCCACTAATGTAATCATACTAGTGTACAGCAGTTCCTCAAAAAAAAAATATAGCATTACCATATGATCCACCAATTCCACTTATGATTATATACTCAAAGACAACTGAAATCAGGGACTTGAATCATAGATATTTGTATAACTATAGCCAAAAAGTGGAAATTGACCAAATGTTCATCAACAGAAGAATGGATAAACAAAATGTAGTATATACATGTAATGGAACATTATTCAGTCTTTTTTCTTTACTTTCTTTCTTTCTTATTGTACCAGTGATTAAACCCAGGGGCCTTAACTACAGAGCCACATTCCCAGTCCCTTTTTATATTTTATTTAGAGACAGGGTCTCGCTGAGTTGCTTAAGACCTTGCTAAGTTGCTGAGGCTGGCTTTGAACTTGCGATCCTCCTGCCTCAATCTCCACAGCTGCTGGGGTTAGAGGCATGCGCTACCGCACCTGTATTCAGTCTTAAAAGAAAGTAATTCTGATACATGCTGCAACATGGATGAGTCTTAACAGACATTACACTAAGTGGAACACGCCAATCACCAAAGGATAAATATTATATGATTCTGATTATATGAGTTATCTACCACAGTCAATTCATAGAGACAAGGTAGAATGGTGGTTACCAAAGGAAAGGGATCAGGGATGAGGAGTTATTGTTTAATGGGTACAGAGTTTCTGCTTGGGAAGATGAAAATAGTTCTGGAGACGGAGGGTGGTGATGGTTGCACAGCTATGAACTTACTTAATGCCACTGAACTGACTTCATGCCCTTAGAAATGGTTGACCTGGTAAATCTTATGTTTTGTATATTTTGCCACAATAAAACTAAATATGACTCTGGGCCCATGACCAGTTTAGTTAGATGGAGATAATAGCAGAGCAAAATGTCTGAGTATGGGCATCTTTTAAAAGCTTCCCAGATGATTCCCATGCACAATGAGGGTAAGATTCTATTTTGCCTCAAACATCCAGGATCCTACATAAGACAACCCAACAAAAGAAAATGAGGATTGCCAACATTTTGCCCCATTTCATAAATACAAATAGCTGCTTCCTTGGATAAATTGCCTAAATCCAAATTCTTATGGACTTACATTGACTTTTATCTAGATTTTTTTCTGTTTATAATTTTACTTCTTTTCCTAAAATGAATGAATGTTTCACAAAACTTCATTTGAATGTACAATTCTCCACTCAATTAAGATTTTTATAGATAACAACAGAGTCTAATAGAAGTTGTTCTTCTTGAACTCAGGGGCACTCAACCACTGAGCCACATCCTCAGCTCTATTTTGTATTTTATTTAGAGACAGTTGTTCTTCTTGAACTCAGGGGCACTCAACCACTGAGCCACATCCTCAGCTCTATTTTGTATTTTATTTAGAGACAGGGTCTCACTGAGTTGCTTAGCAACTCACTGTTGTTGAGGCTGGGTTTGAACTCGCCTTCTTCTGTCTCAGCCTCCCCAGCCACTGGGATTAGCCAATTCCTTTTGAAGTCTGACATTTCTGTTTTACTTGTCACGAATATCCAAATAAGTTTTAACACAAGGCTTTATTACCTTAATAAGTTTCAGTTTTTTATATCTAATTATCGTAGAATATTTTTTCTGGATAAAATTATTTTAAAACAATAGATTTGTAAACATTAAAAAACAATTAGCCGGGCTGGGATTGTGGCTCAGCGGTTGAGCGCTTGCCTCGCATGCGTGAGGCCCTGGGTTCGATCCTCAGCACCACATACAAAGCAATAAAATAAAGACATTGTGTCCATCTAAACTAAAAAAATATTTAAAAAAAAAAATTAGCCAGGCACTGTGGTGCACACCTGAAATCCCAGTGGCTGAGGAGACTGAGGTAGGAGGATCGCAGGTTCAAAGCCAGACTCAGAAACTTAGTGAGGCACTCAATAACTCAGCGAGACCTTGTTTTGACATAAAATATAAAAAGGGTTGAGGATGTGGCTCAGTGGTTGAGTGCCCCTGGGTTTAACCCCTGGTACCAAACAAAACAAAACAAAAATGAGAGGACAAGGGATGTAGTTCAGTGGTAGATTGTCCAGCACATGAGAGGCGCTGAGTTCAATCCCCAGTGCTGGGCGGGGGGGGCAATTAGAAAGTTTCCAATAATGAAAATTTGAAGTGACACAACAAAAGGAAATCATGGGTTATTTTTCCAGAAATCTCACTGTTATATAAAAGGAAAAGCATTGTTTTGGAATATTTCATTGTCTTGATGCAATAATCACTGGATATTGAGCCAGACTACAAAAGCAGGACTAAACCAAATTGAAGATGAAATGGAAAATATTTTAAAATGTTTTCTAAAATGAGAGAACAGATGCATGTAAAATTAAAAATATTAGTTTTCTGTTCTAAGGGATTTTTTATGTATCTTATATGTAAATCTAACAAGTTTCAAGTAAAAAAAAGTTTCATGGTTAAACAACAAGCACATGTGAGTTAAAGTTTCTAGAAGTTAATATTGAAAGTTTTTGCCTTTAGCTTTTAGAACCACTGACTTGAAATTTCTTCTTTAAAACACAGACAATGGAATTATCAACTCTCAGTGAAAAATCTGGCTTACATGGGCTCTACACCTATATTCAGTTATAATTTACTGAATGGATTCATATAAACAGAAGAACAGATCTGTGAGGGGGTGTGTGTGTGGGGGGGTACTGGGGATTGAACCCAGGTGTGGTCTGCCACTGAGCTATAGCCCCAGCCCTTTTTCTTTTAAGACAGGGTCTCACTAAGTTTCCCAGGCTGCCGATGAACTTTGCATCTTCTTGCTTTCAGCCTCCTGAGCAGCAGGGATTGTAAGTGTAAGCCACCAAGCTTGAATTGAGTTTTTAAATTATATAAGATACTAGATTTTAAGTTGTTGCAGAGAAAGCATTTATTCTTGAAATCAGCTCAGAGCAATCAAAAGTTCTGATAATAAGTGGTATGGTTGCAAAGAATAAACAGTATTCTTTCTCTCGCTGTCTCTTTAACTCAAAAAGCATTTACTGAATGCTTATGACATACTTTTGCTCACTCTTGCAGATACAAAAATGATACATCATATTCTTTGCTTTCAAAGAGCTCACAATGAAGTAGAGGCAGAGAACCATATAATACACAATAATAAGCTTACAAACAAATAAGTATGCAATATATGTATGCAGAATGCTTAGACACACACAAGGTAATATAGAAGCACAGAGGAGAGCTACCTAAACTGAGGGTGAGGGAGGGCAGAGAAGTTCCCCTGCCCAGGCCTCAGCTATGCGTGTAGTAGTCTTTTTGAATTAATACAGAGGGTTGTTTATACTTTGTGATTAAAAAGCAGTCAACAACATTGTTTAAAGCATTTAGGGGTTTCAGTTTTTCATACCGAAGTGATTAGATCTAATTTTGTATAAAAAGCCTTCAGTCTTTACAAAGTAGGAAAAAAATTCTCTTTGATTTTAACAGAGGCTTCATGAAGGAAGAGATGGCTGTTCCATCTTTCCTGGTGAATTCCCTGTGACACCCCTCTCTATGGAGGCTTTCCTGGTGATTCTCTTCATTCACAGAACCATATCTGCTGCCTGCAGAGTGGGCAACAGCGTTTTCCTTAGGACTAGAGAAACTAGTTTCTTGTTACTTTGTAATATCTTACCAAGTCTTCCCTAAGAAAGATTTAAAAGGAATTAGTTTCAGTAAATATAAAATTGTAGTACATAATATATGATACATAAACTTTATATAAATATACTTAATGCTAACATGGAAATACATAAAAATATATACAAATATAGATAAATAAATATTATAAATGTAGGTAAATAAATATTATAAATAATACAAAATATTAAAAATATAAAGGACTGGGCTATCTAAAAATCTAAATTTTGCCAGGCACAATGGTGCTTGCTTGGAATCCCAGCTGCTTAGGAGGCTGAAGCAGGAACATTGCAAGTTCGAGGCCAGCCTCAGTAAGTTAGTAAGGCCCTCTCTCAAAAAAAAAAAGAATTATTTTTGGTCGGGGACATAGCTCAGTGGTAAAGCACCCTTGGGTTCAATCCCCAATACCACATAAACAAAAAGTCTAAATTTCTTCACATGGCACTCTAGGATCTTCATAATCTGACCCTCAGCTTTCTTTCCAGCCTCAGCCCTCCTATTTCCCTTTGTATATTTTGTATTCCAGTGATATCTGATTGCTTTCCACATCCTAAATAGGTCAATGCTTATTCATACTTTCACACTCTGGAACATGAGGCTACCCTTGCTGGGGGATGGAACAACTGCTGATTTCACACCTCCTTTTCAGCTGTCACCTCCTCTGTGAAGCCATCCCTAGCTCTCCAGGCTGGGTAGACACCCCACCTTTAGTTTCTTAGAACACATGAGTGCACACCTTCACATCACTGCCTCCCAAATTTTCCTGAATGTAATAAGACTCAACACTAATATTCGTTATAAAAACCAATTCTGGAGCAAATGGATATAGCTCAGTGGCAGAGTGCTTGCCTAGCATGTGTGAGTCCCTGGGTTCAATCCCCAGCACTGCAAAGTAGAAAAGAAAACAGATTCTAGGACCTTAGAACTTCTATGAGAGAAGGCTAGTAATCTATGTATCTAAAAACCAGCCCAGAAGATTCCAATCTTCAGAAAAGTTTTGGAAACACTGCTGTATATCATATTGCACCACAAATATTGAATTATCTGTCTCACAATATACTGCAATCTGTCTCTGTTCATTATTGTGTTCTTAGTGCCAACATAGTGCCCGACTCATGGAAGAAAATACAATATGAATGCATTAAAATTTGAATGTGCCTGTACATTTTTAAATATATATATAATTTTTTAGCTGTCAATGGACCTTTATTTTATTTTATTTATATGTGGTGCTGAGAATTGAACCCAGTGCCTCGCACATGCTAGGCAAGTGCTCTACCATTGAGTGATGACCCCAGACTCCCTGTATATGTTTTCAATCATAAGGTTCTGGAAATATCAGGAAAGCATTTTTCTGACCTCTGCCTTCTCTTATTCCAAGTTAAGCACACTTTACCTTTGTTAAGTTGCTCTTAACTGTGTTCCTCTTTTTAGTGCCTCAGCTAGTGACTTATGTCCCACTGTTGATGGCTGGGTCTAAACCTGTTTTCTCTGTGTAAAGTAAAAATGTCAGTAGTTCTCCCTTCACAGATTTTTTTAAAAAGTATTTTAAGTTGTCAATGGACCTTTATTTTTTATTTATTTATATGTGGTGCTGAGAATCGAACCCAGTGCCTCATGCATGCTAGGCGAGCACTCTACCACTGAGCCACACCCCAGCCCCTCCCTTCACAGATTCTTTTGTGAGAAGTAAAAATGGAGCAACATACTTAAAACACTTAACAGTGTCTAATATTAGGAAGTGCCAAGTAAACGTGGGAATAATAATGACAAAAGGCAAGTCAGGTGCAGTCACTGGGGAGATGTTATTGTTTTTGTGAAGACAAAAGACAAAAAAGGAGCCCAAAGATGATGTTTTGAGTCATCTTGAAGGGCACACTTGAAGACTTGAAAATCTTTTCTCATACTGTTACACTTCACCATCCTTTCTCATTCAGTTTCATTATCTGTCTTTACAACAACTCAATTTCTGGCACAGAAAAAAAGATAGTATTATCAAGGGAGATGATGAGAATTGGCATGCTAATGCAAATTTTGTCCCTATTTGGAAAATTTGCCCTTGGAGCTTTTCTCTAAATATTTGTCTTTCAAGTTCTTAACACCTTGTAGTATTTAGTATCTTCTTATAAACACCGATTTCCAAAGAATTAGAACTTTAAGTCACCGTCCTGGCATCTCCCCCATTTATCTGGTATCAGTACATCAATACAAAAATGTACTCAATTCTGTGCATCTTCTGGGGGAAAGATGATGGCCAAATATTCTGGGTCTTTGTCTATTGACTGTGTTCAATAGACAAAGAAATGCAAGATGACAGAAGTCTGTGCTGTTGCCTAATCCCAGACAACAAAGGAGAAGAAATATTAACTCAAAAGATTTGGCAGCATGCCCAGGCTGCTTAAGTGATAATCCAGAATAACTCTCAACTCCAACTGGTTATTTTACCCCCATTTAAAACCTCCTCTCTCAGCACATTTTTTCTCCCTGCTAAAGGCCAATCTCCTTTAAAATATAATCTTAACTTAAAACCTATGAGAGCCTTTGGGAGCTTCCAAGTTAAACTTTAAGGTGAAAATTTAGATCAAAACAAACTTACAGTCTTTCCAAGTCTTAGCATCTGCTCCAGCTTCCTCAGATGCCTTCTGTAAGAGTCAGATTGGGGTGACCTAGGGGGAGAAGTAGGTGTAGGGCAGCGTGGTCTCCCCAAAGTCTATCCATGTTAGGATCTATAATGTCATGATGCTTGAACTATGGAGTTTACAGTAAGACAAGGTACTCTGTAAAAAGTCTCAAAGCTTTTCACATTTCAATGTGAAACAACCATAATAGGAACATTAATCTGAATATATTATGGCCCTCATCCCATCTTGACACATTCAAAAGCATTTTTTTGGAAATGCAGCCTACTAGCAATGTTTCCTTTTTTTTTTTTTTTTTTTTCCTGGCATTTCAAGTTGTGAGACTGAATGAAATGTGAGACTGAAACATGAATGTAGACAGAGAAGAGATATGATAAATCACTTCTCAAATAAATGAAATTTCTGATATTAAAGGACTTATATATCTGTAATGAATTGGTGTGCCAGTTATGTGGTCTGGTTCATGTGACCCAGATTTACGAAGTGTTTATTGAGTACCTACTATATAGTGGGTTTGGTTTGGGGTAAAGTTTCAAACATTACCCTGTTATTATCTATCTCCTTTACAGGTAAGTAAAAACAAGGTTAAACCCTTGCCTAATTTTGAGTGTAATTTGAAAGGAAATGTTATCATTACTTCTTCTATCAAAATATAAAAAGGAAGATATCTTTGTACAGAGATAAACTGAGAAATAAAAATTTCTTTTCCTCATTTTTTCACCATTTTTTCCAGTTAAGAAACATTTGAAGAATATTTATTGAGCAATTACTCCATGCAGATGTTGTTTTAGACAATAGGGGTATAGTAGTAAAGGCAGCAGAATGTTGCAGAGCTTACATCTGAGGGGGAGGAGACGGAAAATAAAGAAATGTCATTAGATAATATTGAAGATAATAATACATGCTAAGCCGGGCGTGGTGGCTCAAGCCTGTAATCCCAGCACTCAGGGAGGCTGAGACAGGAGAATCGCAAGTTCAAAGCCAACCTCAGCAATGGCGAGGTGCTAAGCAACTCAGTGAGACCCTGTCTCTACATAAAACACAAAAAATAGGGCTGGGGGTGTGGCTCAGTGGTCGAGTGCCCCTGAGTTCAATCCCCAGTACCAAAAATAATAATAATAATAATAATACATGTTAAAAGCGTCACACTGCTCCATCCAGTAATAAATATTCTGTCTTCGTTGTGTCTTGTCCAGGAATCAGCACCTTTTACACAGCCGATCATTTCCTCCTTGAAGTGTTTTCTTCACTTCATATAACTGCACCTACCTCAATGGCTGTTTTTTCTCAGTCTTCTTCAATGGTTCCTCCTTTCTCCCTGATCTCCAAAGGTAGAATGTCCCAGAACTTAGGGCTTACCTTTCTTCTCTGTCTATAAACATGTTTCATTCAGTCTCACAGCTTTAAAAACCAGCATGCATTGATAAATCCCAAATATATGTTTCTGTTCTAGGCTTCTCTCCTGAAGGTCTGAGGGTCAAACTTTGGATATCTAATAGGAATCTATTATAGCGTGGGTCTTAACTATCCCTAAAGGACCATTTGTTAAAAGCTTGGTCCCCAGGGTGGTGCTAGAAGGAGGTTGTGGGACCTTTGGTAGATAGGACCTTATGGGAAATCCTTAGGTTATTGGGGGTATGCCCTCATAAGGGATTGTGGTACACGCATCTTTTCCTCTCTGTTTCTTCCTGACCAGGAAACAAGTGGTTTTGCTCCATTATGTCCTCCCTCCATGATGTGCTGCCTTATCACAGGCCCAAAAGAAACAGCCAACCGACCATGGTCTAAAACCTCCAAAGCGGTGAGCCAAAACAAGTCTTTTCTCTTTATAAGTTAATTACCTCAGATATTCTACTATAGTAATAGAAAGCTGACTAACACAGTGTCTCAGACTTAATTTTAAAAGGACTGTAATTTTATCCCAAACTTCCAGTTGCTCAGAGCAAAAACCTTGGAGTCATCCTTGATCCCCTTCATTCTTTCATCCCAGTATTTGATTCATCAGAAAATTCTGTCTGCTCGCTAGACATGGTGGTGCATGCCTATAATCCCTGCAATTTGGTAAACTGAGGCAGGAGGATTGAAAGTTTGAGGCTAGCCTCAGCAACTTAATGAGACTCTCTTTCAAAATAAAATTTAAAAATAATTTAAAGGGGGCCTGGGGATATAGCTCAGTGGTAGAGTATCCTTGGGTTTAATCCCCAGTATCACAAACAAAGACAGAGGGGAGAGAAAGAAAAAAGGTCTGTCTGCCCTACCTTCAAGATATGCATCAGCCAAAAAAACAAATAACCCAATCAATAAATGGGCAAAGGAACTAAACTGACACTTCACAGAATAAATAGGATCAGTCAACAAATATATAAAAAAATGTTCAACATCTCTAGCAATTAGAGAAATGCTATTTAAGACTACACTGAGCCAGGCACAGTGGTGTATGCCTGTAATCCTAGCACTTTGGGAGGCTGAGACAGGAGAATCACA